>JAOXYA010022496.1:0-13388 GCA_028565675.1 Sorex palustris | reverse complement strand
TTGGTGGAGCGATTTGTCTGGTTAATTCCGATAACGAACGAGACTCTGGCATGCTAACTAGTTACGCGACCCCCGAGCGGTCGGCGTCCCCCAACTTCTTAGAGGGACAAGTGGCGTTCAGCCACCCGAGATTGAGCAATAACAGGTCTGTGATGCCCTTAGATGTCCGGGGCTGCACGCGCGCTACATATATATTCATAAATTTGTAATTTTTTTCTTAGAACAAAAATTAAAAAATATTTTTTGGTCCATACCTGGCAGTACTCAAGAATAGCTTCTGACTCTATCCAAGGGGTCACTCCTGGAAGGTTTGGGGGACCATATGGGGTTCCAGAAATCAAACCCAGTTTCCTGTGTGCAAGACAAACATTCTGTCTGCTGTACTATCAGTCTAGTATTAATTATTATTTTTAATTTTTTAATTGGGCCCATTCCTGGGGGCCAGTCAGTGCTGGGGATGGAAGTGAAATCTTGGTCTTGTACTATGCACATGCACTACCACTTACTTGAGCCACATCTATAACCTCTCACTTTAATTTGATCCATCCACCAGCCCCAGAAGAAGCCAGAGCTGGAAAATGTTCTCTCCACCCCTATGACATCAAGTCCCACAGTATCTGCTCTGACACGTGCACGTGGGAAAGTCCTGAGAAAACTCCAGTGGCTTCGGCAGTGGGTGCAGTAGAGGAAGGGAAATCAGGGCTTCCTCAAAAAACCAAATGCACTTCCATGGAGAGGCAGATAGTACAGTATGGCCTGGGGGCACTGTCGATTTGACCTGAGATTTTTCTTGAGAGGAGATTATAAAGAGGGAGATTCTGTGTGTAAGTAGGAGACAGCAGGAGGAAGACCAAACGCTTAAATTTCTTAAAGGAGAGTAAACCCAAAAACAAACCCGAGAGGAGTGTCCTGTCTCCGGGACCCCAGAAGGGATGGCTGTAACAGTTCTGAGCTCTTCTCCTGCCCACTGTCTGAGCATGTGAAGTGCTGAGAAGCCCCAGTTCCAAATGAATATGAATAAGAATCTATGATTAATATTCTCAATGCTTGGCCTAGACACCTCATTTCTGAGACTGTTTTGTGATTTAAGTGTCTGTCCATTGCATAGTTGAAAACCCCCGAGCGAGCAGAAATATTCTAGAGTTCTCAGGGTTTTTAAACCAGTAACAAGAAAATAAATTTTGAAGGAACCATGGGCCACAAAAATGAAGCTGCTTTTGGATCCTGCCCCAGGAGTGGTGCTGGTTCAATGTGTGTTGTAGATCTGACGATTAATGGAGAAGAGCAGGTATTTGGAGCTGGCTATGAAAGTAGCAGAACAGTCTGGAAGGAGGGAGGCAGTGCTGGGGCAGTTAGTGGGTGTACTGGAAGATGAGGGATCTGAGTGGAGGAGTCCCAGTCCTGATCCGAGCAGGCTTGGAGATCTCAGTCCCAGGTCCCACATGCCTGTATTCCTCTGCTGGTTCCTTCATCCATGAGGCTCGTCAAACATGTGGAGTGTGAGCTTAAGCATGGCTGTGGCTGGTTCTGGAGGTCTTTGGCTGCCAGGGCTCTACTCAGGGTGGGGGAGAAATTCAACCAGCCCCCCTCCAAGGGGCCCCGGTGAGGACAGCCAGGCATGGGGGCAGGAGACTCTGCGCTATTCTCTCAATTCTGTTAATATCAATTAAAGAAAACACATAATGAAACTTTGAAATATATGACATGGCAAGGAAATAGGTCATTTTGTGTGTTTTGGAGGAAAACCTTACATTTCCATAAACTAGTTTGTGTTTCTTAAAAATGCAAGTGTTGAGGACAAGAGAGACAGTACAGCAGGTAGGGAACTTGTCTTGTACATGACCGACCCAGGTTTGATTCCCTATCACCCTTTATGGTCCCCTGAGCACCACCAGGAGATTCCTGAGTGGAGGAGTAATACTAAGAACTGCTTGATGTGGTCAAATAAAACCCTCTAATGTATGTTTTGAAATGGGGCTTTTGGAAGGTAGTCAGCATTAGAGGAAGTCATGATTGTGGGCATCCATAATGAAATTAGTACCATTATAAGAAAAGATATCAGACAACTTTTTCTAATTATATTTCTCAGTGCAATGTCACAAAAGGGCCCTGGGAACACATGGCAAGTATGAAGCCATATTGCAATATAGAAAGATTGCTATTACTAGCAACACAATCTACTTAAACTCTGATTTTGTACTGCATGGTGACTATTTTTATGAAATTTAATTTTTATTATAAAGTTGTTCATAATAATTTATTACATTCAATATGTCAACACAAAGCCCATCATTACATCTTCTTACCATCATTATTTCAATTTAACACCACCACAATTATTTAGGCTGCTCCAAAGGCAGATACTAAATAATTTATTTTTTATTGCTTGGAATGAATAGACTAAAAATGAACCAAAAAGTTTCCTTAGGATAAAGTATGTGAAAGTTGTTGAATCTCAACTTGGAGCCATTATGCCTCTGTATAAGAGATCACTAACATCTTGTTACAGGTTGAGCCTTATATGTGTGTGTCTACACATATACACACACGCATATATATGTGTATATATATATATATGTATATCACTGTATCACTGTCATCCTGTTGTTCATAGATTGCCTTGAGCAGGCCCCAGTAACGTATCCTTCGTCCTAGCCCTGAGATTTTAAAAAGTTCCATATTTGAGGCTCTTTCAAGGTCAGGACTATGAGACCCATCATTGTTACTGATGTTTGGCATATTGAATATGCCACAGGGAGTTTGCCAGACTTTGCCATGTGAGCAGGATACTTTCAGTACGCTGACAGGTTCTCCAAGACAAGAACTAGATAATAAGATGTTGCGTGGCCGCATTTGTGGCCACGTGCTTCCGGGAGCAGGGTTTTATAGTGTCTGTGTCATGGCCGTTGATGGGATTACATGGTGCAGGGAGCAGTTGGTGTATGTAACACCTACATACTGAATGATGGGGGATCTGGGTGGAGGAAGTCCCAATTCGAGCAGGCTTGGAGATCTACACCCTGAGTCCTGCACCCCTGGGTTCCTCTGCCAGTTCCTTCATGCGTGAGGCTCGTCCAAACCTGTGGAGAGTGGTCTTAAGCATGGCTGTGGCTGGAACCAGAGGTATTCAGCTGCCGGGGCTCTGCTCGGGGTGGGGAGGAAAACTCAACCCACCCTCCTCCAAGGGACCCCGGTGAGGACAGCCAGGTGCGGAGGCAGGAGACTCTGCCATTCTTTCCAATGACTGGTAAAATCTTTAATTATTGCTGATGTGTAAAGCCTATACTTTACAGAATCCTATGTGACTCTGAACAGGTTTTTTAACCTTTAGTGCCTTAGGGTCTTCATTTATTAAAAGTTTATAAAAAACAGTCCTATTTCATTGGGTTGGTAGAAGGATTGGCTTCCATAATCCATGTAAAATTTTTACATCATTGCTTGGTTTAGTTAATTTGTGGCTCCCAGAATACTGCCCATGCTTCCTGCATGGCACACCACTGAGTTCCTCTTTTCTGCTGATAGACACCTCTGCTGCTCAATACATTTTCAGAACAGAAGTCACTGGTCTGACTTTGGTATCGTATAGTCTGAGGCACCTGGGACTCAGATCATCATATCTAAAATGCTGATGGTTACTACTCCACTTGCTAGTATTGAGAAAACATACTCAAAATTATTTTAAAAGAGCACATATTCTGGGGGGTAGTAAGAGGTAGGCAGAGGCAGTCAGGATGGCTTGATAACGTACAATAGTCATCACTCAGAAGACTGGATTGCCAGAGGACTGTCATCACTAAGTGCTTTGCCACTAATTTTTTGTGGGGGCACTTTGCCTGGTGTTTTAGTTTCCTAGAGGTGCTGTGATAAAATACTACTTTCTGTGTGGTTAAAGCAACATAGATGTATTCTTTTACAATCCTGTAGTCTAGAATTCTAAAACCAAAGTGTTGGTAGAACCAAGATTCTTCTAAAATCTCTAAGAAGAATTCATTCTTGCATTTTCCAATTTTTATAACTCAAGGCTATCCTTGATGTGCGGTAGAATCCCTTCAATTTCTGGCTTTATCTTGACATGACCATCTCCCCCGTGTGTCTGTAATCTGTGTCCTCAGATGGTACTCTCTTTTGTTAGCATCTGTTAAGCATCTACAATATGGCAACCTCTTAACTAATTGTATCTGCAATGACTATTCCCAGTAGCATCATATTCTGAGTACTAGGGGTAAGACTTCAGCATATCTTCTGTGAATGTGCTGTTCAATCTGTAATGGCTGAGATAACACAGTCTGGTCTCTGCTGGCACTGTTGACTTAAAGTACCTATATGTGGTGTCTCCAAGTAGCATGGGGGTCTAAGAACGTTAGATCTGGCATGGGGTATCCTAAAGATAAGCATTTCAAGAAAACTAGATCAGAGCTGCATGAACATTTATTCCCCAGCCTGAAATGACATGGTGTCACCTGTACTATCTGCTAAATCAGTAATAACTCATCCCTTCTATGTCTTGATGAACCTTAAATAATTATTGTTAAAAAGTTTCATTACTCCCTTCCCAACACCACACATACAGAAAAGCTATCTCTGTAGCACTTCTTAATTTTCTGATTGTGATTTCCATGTTAGAATATAAAATACAGAGCCAGGGAGATGGCACAGCGGGTAGGGCATTTGCTTTGCATGCAGCCAACCCAGGTTCGATTCCCAGCATCCCATTTGGTCCCCTGAGCACCGTCAGGAGTAACTCCTGAGTACAGAGCCAGGAGTAACTGCTGTGCATCGCTGGGTGTGACCCCCCCAAAATATATAAAATACAGGGTTTTTCTGAGAGAACAGAGAGGTTGTGCCCTCCCACAATCTCATACAACATTTTGAAGATAGATTACTAGATGGACCTAATTAGTTTATATTTTTATTTAAAAGTCACCAAGAAATTTAAAAGAGAAAACAATTGATATTGGTGAAAAACTGTTTGAGAAAAAGAAAATATTTCATATAAGCTGAAAATAGACAGCATAGCTGAGGTGATTCCAAGTCCTCACCAGGAGACAGTAATTGTTTGTCAGGTGAGAACACTGAGATGCTACAGTGGAGAGAATCTGGCCCTGACAGAAACATAGTCAGAGAAACTTGATTTTAGAGAACAAACAGGCAAAATATTGTAATTAGATTATGCAAATGTCAGATCATCCACTTTTTTGTAATATATCCCTAAATATGAACAACATATAATTTCTTACTGGGATTTCTAAAATGAGGCCTGAAAACCAGATATGTGCCTATGTACCATGAGGGAAAATATTGCTAAGAAGGGGGGAACTTACATAAATGTTCACCACAAAAATACATCAATATGTTCATAGTAACACTATTTGAAATAGTCCCCAACTAGAAGCTACCAAGATATCAGTCACAGCAGAATGAATACAATGTGAGCTATTCATAGTAGTAACCTCTGACAGGGAGAAAAATAGGAAATAATTTAGACTTTGGGCCACACCCAGCAGTACTCAGGACTTACTCTTTGCTATTTGCTCAGGGATCACTCCTGACAGTACTCAAGGGACCATATTTGTGCTGGAGAACTGAAACTGGGTCAGCTAAGTGCAAGTCAAGTGCCCATCAACAGAATATATACACAGGAAGGCACAAATATCAAAGTGTAAACCCTAAATCAGAGTACACCCAGAAACATGAGAGAAATAACATCAACACATAAATTAATACCACATATGACTTTCAGTGTTATAAGGTAAAATTCCAACAAAACTAGTTTATGCTGTTGTAAAGCCAGATAATTTTTCTTGGGGAAAATGACTAGAAGGACTGAGAGGAAAGATTGCTGATAATTTTGTTTCGTTTTGGTTTCGATCTGTCTGATGGTTTATGGGTGTTTTCAGTTTCCGAGGGAATGGCTTGGCATGTGGCTCAATGAGATATGGATTTGATCCCTGGCACCACCACCACTACCAAAACAGCAAAGCTACACTATAGATAGTTGTGGCTTTCTGTCCATTCCCATGTGATACCTCCCTAGGATCTTGATGTGGAACTCTGTGAAAACTTTTTCTATAAGGTGCCCTCCTTGTTTTATTTCCTCTACTACAGAAAGTTCAGGGACCATGGGAAGTTCTCAGCAAAGTGGGTTCGTTGCAAAGGTCTGAGTATGCTGTGCTGCATGGTCCTGCTTTACTGGGGATACTCAAGCCATCCTGGGGGCTTGGGGCCTCCAGGACTATACCGTAATATGGGAGGGGTACAGGACCTCACTGGGCAATGCTGGAAGGCTGTGGTGAATGCTAGTCTGAGTCCTAACATCTGTGATAGTTTCCAGCTCTCTCCTGGGGATCTAGTTCTTTTGTTGACAAATCACCCTCAACAGGTTTCCCTGAGGCCAATTATTTTTTCTTATTTGGGGGGTCACACCCGGAGATGCACAGGGACTACTGGCTCCGCACTCAGGAATTCCTCCTGGCAGTGCTTGGGGGACCTGTGGGATTCCGAGGATCAAACCCAAGTCAGCCTTTTGCAAGACAAACCACCCCACTTGCTGTACTACCGCTCTGGTCCTCCCTGAGGGCAATTTATTCAGGAGTTTAGACTCTTTGGAGGATGCAAACCGAGCTTCTAGACTTCCTTGCCCTTTACTAAACTGGTTGCAAATTAGGTTGCAAAGTGGTATTCAGTATACTTCCCAGGGAACGGAGGAGAAGGAATAAGGTTCAGTGGTTGTTTTGTCAAGTTAACAATCTTCTTGGAGTAGATGATGCTGATTCTAAGAAATGCCTGAAGAGGCAAGGGCAGCATAGGCCAAGGCTTGAGCTAAGCATTTCCTTTGAAGCAGATGTTGAAAATGCTTCCCAAATATACACTGGTGAAGAAATGGATATTGGAATACTATATGACTGAAATCCAATCATAAATAGTTTTGTAAAAATAAATTAATTAACTAATTTAAAAAAAAAAGAAGCTAGATGATCCAACTGCCCAGGCTCTTTTCAATGACAATTGACTGGACAAGGTGATTTAACATGGTGTTCCGCAGCACAGAGACCAGATGCAGTTGGTTGGGAGCTGGAGCCTGACTCTGATGAGTCCAGAGAGGAATGGCATCCCCTCTTGTCTTGAAAAACACATGTGTAGCCCACTGCCCACCATCAAGACAAATTTCACTTCAGAAAACAATGCTTTTGTCACTGCCAGCTTGGTGAAATCATAAACCAGAGTGCAGGATGCCACATTTTATAAACACTCAAGAGTGTGGCCCCTGACTCAGTGATAAACCTTGACACATTTACCAAACAAAGCAGAAATCTTCATTTGTCTTAGGTAACAAGAAGCATTGCCATGTGCAAGGACATCTGCACAGTCCACATGTGGCAATTATTGTGTGAACAAAGAGAATCTTGGGAACAGCTGTTGCAAATAACAGTCTCCTTGATGGGCATCTGACTCCTACCCCCAAACTCTCCTCTGCACCTCAGAGAAGACCTGCCACCTCAAGATCACTCAAGAATGTTCCCCAATTCTTTCAGAATAGATTTGCTTTCAGAAGATTATGCTGTATGATGGGGCTCACACAGTCTTTGCTTTGAGTTTAAAGATGCCTTGACTATTCCTTACGCACACTCATTACTCTCTTTGCTTAAGCACTCCAGTTAAATACACATCATGAAGCCATCTGGAGACGGCCAAATTAATAAGTGGAATACCATATTGCTGTGAAGATGTGCATGCAAGGAACACACAACACACACCACTCTCTGCAAAACTTGGTATTTATCCATGTTGTTGAGAAGAGTTGAATGCGTCCCAAGGTTTATCACCCCAACCTCACCTCCAGCCCAGTGTCTGGGGATTGCAGACTCAGTCTGGAAACCTCACTAGCAAATTCATCCCATAAAATGCTTCCAAGTCTTTGTGCATGACTTTCTATCCTGAAGCTGTAATGTGTTATACATATGTTTCCACATTTGAGAAATGATAAAATGCTAATTGTTCCTTAATTTGAAGACCTTTCTTCTTTGACTCCCCATTCTGTTTTCTCTTCATATTCACCAGGCCCAATTTAGGGTTGATTATTTTTATACAGCACTGCAGCACTGTCCTCCTGTTGTTCATCAGTTTGCTCGAGCAGGCCCAGTAATGTCTCCATTGTGAGACTTGTTGTTACTGTGTTTGGCATATCAAGTACTTCATGGGTAGCTTGCCAGGCTTTGCCATGCTGGTGAGATACTCTCGGTAGCTTGCCAGGCTCTTCGAGAGGGGCGGAGGAATTGAACCCAGGTTGGCCTTGCACGCGCCATCTTATTGTAATCAAATTAAATTTCAGTCAAGTTTACTACCAAATCCTAATCTTTACTGCTCTCTGAATTGGACTGGATTTCTCTAGATGGTGTACAGAGGGGCAGGTTCATTCTGGAGCAGGCTGACTATCTCAAACTGTTTAAGACCCCCTAATAGGGAACCCAGCCCCTTCTCCACAGAGCCACTGAGACTCACCGGTCAGTGCTCCTCCCAAGCTCCCCCACCGAAGCTGGTGTCCATCCTCACTCAGCTGTCTTTTAAATTTGAGTGACTTCCCAGGGCTTGAGGACACAACTGGGTTGCTGCATTTTCGACACAGCATGGGTGGTGGGAACAATATGTGGTCCAGATCATCCCAGATGATGTAAAAGTGCCCACTACATCCATCAGAATTTCTTGAAAAAGCAAAGAAATAAAGCAAGAAGCAATCATCTGCAAGCTGCACCTGGCTTCTATATAAATAGACGAAAGATTGATTATTTATGCCATTTCTGTCCGGCCTGTGTTTGTCTTTATTTCCCAAGCAAATTTCATTTTGTGCCAGGGATGCTACGAAGCCTGGCTAAAGCAGTGAAATGGGATTTAGCCTTTGAACCTGTTGCGAAGGGGAGTCAAACTGAAGTTCAGATTCATTTCCTTCCTGCTGCCCCTTGGAATAAGGTGGGACAATCTGATCTGTACACGGGTGAGATCCTGAATGAAGAAAGCAAGCAGAGCGCTGTGGGAAGAAGGGTGGGCCAAGTGAACTGGCTTTGGATAAACAGTCAAGCCTCACCACAATACACTTGCCTGCTGCTACTTCAGCCTGCCTGGCATAATACAGTGTCTCTACCAGAGATTTGGGTTGGGGTGTCCCTGGATTAGCTCACCATTTCATCAGCCAACCATCCTGCAGACAGCACACTGGGACAAAATCCTGGTCCAGTCCCAGGACACTGAGTCCAGAAACTGGCACTTGCAATAGCTCATACCTCAAAGGAAGAATCCTGTGTTTCATCATTTCTGTGGGATTAAACAATGTGCGGGGTGCATTTTTCTTGCTGTTCTTCCCTGCACACCTGGGCATTGAGTCTGTCCTCGGCTGCCTTGCTTTCTTCAATAAAAGTTTTCAGTGAAGAAAAATTTTCAATATTTCGCCTTTACATGTAAAATTTTCACTTTTACACATAAAAATTCCTTTGACCCTTGTGCAGAGTGACCCTGCCCCGGGGTCTGCCCTCATTATCTTCTCCACTGTTGAAGTTGCTACCCAGTGGGGAGGGATCCTGATCAAAATTATCCAGTTTGGGGTTATTGATACGGGACTTAGAAAATAATGTTAGAATTTCCCTACCTTTGGAAATTTTACATATATATGTAAACATATATATTTTTACATATGTATATTTATTTTATTTTATTGAATCACTGTCAGATACACAGTTATAAAGTTGTTCATGATTGAGTTTAGTCATACAATAGTCCAAAATCCTACCCTTTCACCAGTGCATAATTCCCACCACCAGTGTCCCCAGTTTCCCTCCCACCATCTGCCTCCCTGCCTACCTCTATGGCAGACACTTTTCGCCTCTCTCTCTCTCTCTCTCTCTCTCTCTCTCTCTCTCTCTCTTATTTTAGGCATATTGTTTACAATACAGATATTCAAAGTTTATCATGTATACCCCTTTGCCTGCTTTCAACACACAGTTCTTATCCAGAGTGATCATTGCCAATCATTATTGTCATACTGCCTAACTGCCCTTTGCTCTCCACACATTTGGGGCAAGATATTTACTTACACAAATAATTCAGTGCCTTACTATTTATAACTCCTTATAATTAAATAATGAATGGATGGAGAAAGAGTAGGGAACAGCACTTGATGAGCATTTTCCATGGACCCACTGAGCTAGGCACATCACCAGATGTTCCCATATAATCCTATGGGGACGAAGTTAAATTTACAGATGGTGAAACTGAGGTTCAGAGACAGTCAGTAAAACCCCTGAACTTGAGTTATGGTATGTGGTTCTGTTCTTTTCTTGACTCAAACCACTTATTGGTTTTAATGATTTTTTTAAATGGCCCTCCCCAGAGCTTGTCATTGGAGTATCTAACCAGCACAGTTGAAGGCTAATTATGTGGAAAATCTCTTACAATATGGTGAAAGGCTATGATGCCAGAAGTGATGTTGGCAATCAGCACACTGGGTGAAAGATCAGACCAGCTGGCAACGAGGTCTTCAAAGTAATATGTAATTGCCCTTCTGCATGGTTCATGTTGTATTGAGTCACTATGTAATAAACTGCATATAGTATTAAGCTCAATACTAGATACACAGAAGATATTCAGTGAAAGGTTTTTCCATGAGTTATATCTGGATCCTTTCCATGGGAAAAAAAGGTCCATATATAACTCATAAAAATACAGAACTTCCTTGGGACCAGAGAGATAGAAAATGGGTAGGTCCCACTTGGCTTCAGTCTCTGGCACCCCATATGGTCCCTCAAGCATCACCAAGAGCTCATCACCTGAGCTCAAAAAAAAGAGAATTTCCAGTTAAATCTTAATTCAGATGAACATACTTCCTATGTGTTTTTTATACATTATCTTATTTAGAGTCAAATAATTCTTATATCAAAAATGGCCTCTGTATATGACTAGCAACTCTGAATGGGACAAATATTGATGTCTTTAGATTAAATATGGAATCATAGTCACTTGAAAAAGACACCTCTTTTTCAACTGATGAAATGAAAAAGAAATCATATGAAAAGACATCACATAATTGCCTGAAAATCTCTACCTTGCAGGTGGACAGGAAGAGGTGATTGTGTACTAAAAGGCAGCAGGTGGTATAGATTTTCAGGAAACAAAAATGTTCTTCCCCATTTATTTAAGGAGCTTAATGTTCTGGGATCCCCAAATACATATTGTTCCTAATATGAGATCCCTTGGGAAGGAAAGAAAAAGCTAGCTGTCCCTCAAAATTATCTCTGTAATACTTTGCTAACCTAAGAATCTTGGCAGTTACTCAAGACAACATCTTAATAATGGTAAGATGAAACAAGCCAATAAATGAAAGCCTGGTCAGACGCTGTTTCAGACAAATGAGATGGATCACATCATTTAATCCTTCCACAGCCCTATCCATGAACCTTCAAGTTGACAAGATGGAAGTACAGACACTGGATGACAAGAGGACTAAGTCAGGAAGGAACTAAGTAGCCAGGTGCAGGGAATTTGGATCACAATCCAAGCTCTGGGTTCTGCTTCAGCCCCTGAATATGTGGGTGGTCCAGTATTCACTTCTTTTTTCCAACATCAAACAGAGTCCTCAGGCAGAGCTGGGGGTTGGGCGGTGTAGAAGGCAATATTAGAATGTCCCTCAAAAGACAAATTTTATATGCAGCTCCACTCTAAGTTTCTCTTGAAGGGTAATGGGTGAATTTGGGTGGACACAAAGAGTGTTTGCGTGTGCTTATGTTTTTTTATTTTCATCGAGTCTCAGGACCAGAGAAGCTATTTTTTTTTTGTTTTCTTCCTTTCTTTCTTTTTAAAGCCCAAATTGTGCTTGGATTACTGATCATATTTCTCTGCTTTGCTTTTAGGAAAATACTCTGGTATTCTTCATTAAAAGTTTTTTTTAAAAAAAGAACAATATTTCTCATTACCCCTCCCTGCTTTGTGAAAGATGTTGGTGGACAACAAGATTAGGTCAAGGGGAACTGGAGTACAGTCAGGGTTTGGCCACAGCTAGCTGCCACAGGTCTGTGATGATGCAGCTCTTGCTTCTGCAGGCAACTTTCTGACACAGCAAAGACGAGAGGGTGGGAGGTGATTTTATCCCCGTGGGGCTTGTGGAGCCGTGGTGGCTCCATTTCCAAGGAGCAGTCGCCACCCATGGTGTCACCAATCTGCTGATTAGCGGAGCATTGGGGATCTACAGAGCATCCTCGAGCTTCAGTGGATTTCAATTAGACCTCTTCTTTAATACTGTTAGAAAATAATGTTTACTTAAAAACACCATTAACAGACTCAAACGTCAAGGACACTGAATCAATTCTCCGAGTGCCTGCAGCCAACGTAAAGCAGGTGAGGGAGTTGATGCATTTCCTAGGCAGGATTTCCAGTTCGGTTTCAAGTGAGAAAGACAACGTTGGGGGCTTTGCCTGCTAGGATACTGAAAGCGATTGTGGAAGAAATGGAATTAAGGAGAAGAGGAAGGGCCCTTCTAGTGATCTTTCAACAGTTTATATTTGCTAATGGCAGAATTCCAAGATTTTCAGTGGGAAACCTGGATTTGAAAAAAAATAAACAAATAAAAAACAAATTTGTGTATGCTCCCAAGAAGGGTCCTCTTGAGCCCATTACCATTGAACAATTCTGAAGATCCCATGAGAGAGTGTGTGGGAAGCCCCACACTTCACTTTTTTCTAAACCAAATTGTATCTGTCGCAAAGTCAGGCCAAATCAAGGCTTGGTGATAAAATTGCACGATCTTTTCTCTACTAGCCCACTTAAGGGTCTAGGCAAAATAGACCCAATGTTGTCCTTATAACAGGAAGTTGTTAAGGAGTTGCTTCAAACATTGCTCATCCCAGAATACAGCATCCTTTTTATAAGAGCACTAGGAAGAGATGTCAGTCTGAAATGACTCCAAAGAATTGTGAGTATCCAAAGGAATTGGAAATTTCATGAATTTTGCATTTCATGAATGCTAGGGAGTGCCTGGAAATCCTTCTCCTTTCACCGTGATAGTAGAAAATTAAAAGCCAATGTTTAGGTCTTCCCTAAAGATACATAAGGGTATCACAGCCAACCTTGTTATTCCTAGCACTCTGTCACTTCATACCCAATTTAAATATGCCTATACATATTCATTTAGTTATTTTATTTTAATAGTTATTTATATTATCTAAAATAGACTTTCTATTGCATACACTTTACACATTTTATACGTTCAGTGTCCTGTTGTTTTAAGTAGCAATTGAATCAGAAAATATACAACACAGGGGGTAAATGAATGAAAGAAGAAAAGGATGGAAGGATGGAAGGAAGAAAAGAAGGAGGGGAGGAAGGGAAGGGAGGGAGGGAGGGAGGGA
>JAOXYA010022489.1:0-13389 GCA_028565675.1 Sorex palustris | reverse complement strand
CAACAAGTCTCACAATGGAGACATTACTGGTGCCTGCTCGAGCAAATCGATGAACAATGGGAGGACAGTGCTACAGTTATTATATTATCATATATTATATCTTATAATTGTTATTTTATTATTTAATTATAGATGTTAGCATATATGATAGATTACAATCCTTTATAATCTATTTCTTACAATAGAGTCATTCCAGTAGGAATTGATTTTCACCAATTGACAACAGTGATTCTTCTGGGCTGATTTCACTCAGTGTGGACCTAGTATCTTATTTTTGTGCAAGAGACCTCCCAAACAGTGCTCAGGGAGCTGGACCCAAGGGCCACTCCCTATGACACTTAGTTACCAGGGACAGGTTTGGTTAGAGAACCTGAGGGAAGGGCCTGAGACCCCTCTCCCCAGGCTACCCTGGTGGTGTTTGAGGGCCTCCAAAGCTACACCCAGGATGCTTGGGGGACTGGGATTCCAGGTTAGGCACATGCGCCCTAACCCCTGTCCTCTCCGTAGTTCCTAGGATTTTACTTTTATCCATGAACTTTTCTGTGTTGTCTGCCTGTTTGTAAGTAACAAGTTTCCTTGTTATGAAAACATATGGAGTCATCTTGCAAAGAAACTGTTTGGGTCGTTTTAAGAACGGGAAGCCATGTAAATGAGAATAAGCATTTGATTAAATTGTATTAAAGGGTTTTGTTTTCCTTATTTACAGTGATTAAAATCATAGAGCAGTCCCAAATTGGCTCTTACTGATTTATTTTCTGGATCATTCTAATTGCCGTTTCTTAAAGTTTTGTTGGAACAAGTAAAAATAAGGAGAAGAAGAAGAAAAAAAAAAAGATGAGGGAGCCAGATTGGAGGCAGATTTCAAGGTGTCAGTGGATGAAGCCACAAGGCGTTTTGGTGTTTATAAAATGAGAGCGCCCTGGTGTCAGTCAGAAAGCAGGTTTCATGTTTAGGTTTTCCACTGTTATGTGAGCTGAGAAAATTGGCTGGATTTTGAGGCATTGGCATAGGTGTTCATGAGACAGAGCAGTAGCTAAAAATAAAACAAAAGAAACAGCTCTAAGGTCCGGAGGGATCACACAGGGCCTGTGTTTGCTGCTGCCTGAGCCCCATTAGAATGGGAAAGAGATAAATGCTCTGCCCATGAGTGCCTCATCCCTCATCGGGAGAGGAGGCCATTAAACATAAACAGACAATTAACTCTGTGCTTTAAATGCTTTCAACTCTCCAAGTGCTTTAGTAATGAGCAGAGGCTTTATTCAACATGACACAATATGTAATAATGTATAATATCAATTAAGTGCTTTAATAGCAAACAGGTGCCAGTAAGAAGGGCAAGGTGAAAAGGGAAAGTGGTGGGGGCACGTCTGGCCCCCCCTCATCCAGCTGACCATCACTTCTGGGGGCCAATGGGTCTGCCAAGCTCTGTTCTGGCTCCTGGTCCTGGGAGGGAACAGTCAGCACTAAACAGCAACGCCCACTGGGAATCCTCGGGAGGGGTGACGCAGACCTGGAATTTGGAGAAGCAGAACTCAAAATACATACACCTGAGAGCCATCCATTGAGAACTTGTGGGTGAGAGGTCTGAAAGCGAAGAAGGACAGACCGTGGCCGACTCCAGTGCGGGGAGATGAGTTGAGGGGCTCCTGCTCCCAACACTCCCTACCTCCACATGTGGGCTTACCTGATGCAGTTAGAGCTCAGATCTCAGTTCACACCTTACTCCTGTCATTTGTGTTTTTTACTTTTTTTTTCCTTTTTGGGTCACTTCCAGCAATGCACAGGAATTACTCCTGGTGGTGCTCAGGGGACCATATGGAATGCTGGGAATCAAACCCGGGTAGGCTGCGTGCAAGGCAAATGCCCTACCTGATGTGCTATCGCTCCAGCCCCTGTGTTTTTTACTTTATCCATCACATTGAGCTGGGATTAAGTGCTAGCCAATAAAGTTAATTAATCTTGACCTTCCTAGAGATTATCTTCTACCAGAAGACAACAAACATGAAAACACACACACACACACACACACACACACACACACACACACACGGTAAATTACAGAGAGCTAAGCCAAATGCTCTTGATGGAAATAATCAAGAGATAAAACTGAGCAAGACCAGGGCGGCCTCTGTGGGAGGTGGGAGGGTTCAGACTATTGTGCTGAGATCCTCCACCAGAGGAACTGGGTGACAGCCTTTCCAGGCAGAGAGGATTGGAAAGGGTTTGACTTTCCTTATCCTGTTTGGCCAAAGTTCCACTGGCCCTTTGTTCTCAGAACACTGAAAACCCATACATCTCTCAAAGAGCGGTAGGTGATTTGAGTCAACATGCATGCCCGTCAACAGATGTTGGACTCTTCATTCATTGGTAGGTTCAGCCAGGTAGGGTGCATTCAGCATGGAGACAGCTCTACCAAAACTCAGAATTACTTCAGGAGAGAAAGAAAATGTGAAATTAAGATTATAATGTGTATTGGGAAGTTCAGGCACTTTCTGTCTGTAGATTTACTCTGCAGGGCCATTTGCATCAATGAAATCATACAAAAGTTTTTTTTTTTAATGTCAGCTTTTTCTTTCTTTTTTTTGGGGGGGGTGGTCACACCTGGTGATGCACAGGGGTTACTCCTGGCTCTGCACTCAGGAATTACTCCTGGTGGTGCTCGGGGGACCATATAGAGCTGGGGATCAAACCTGGGTCAGCCGTTTGCAAGGCAAAACCTAGCACACCACTCTACCTGCTGTACTATTGCTCCAGCCCTCCACGTAGCAATCTTGTTAGTCCTTGTTTCTTCTGTCCTTGGGTGTTAGTCTCATATTATATTATTTTATATTCCACAAACGAGTGCAGTCATTCTATTTCTGTTCCTCTTTATCTGATTCATTTCACTTAGCATGATACTCTCCGTGTCCATCCATATAAGCAAATTTCATGACTTTATCTTTCCTAGTAGCTGCATAGTATTCCATTGTGTAGCTGTACCAAAGTTCCTTTAACCAGTCGTCTGTTCTCAGGCACTCAAGATTGTTTCCAGATTTTGACTATTGCAAGCAGTACTGCAATGACAGTGCAAATGTCATTTCTATGGTGCATTTTTGAAACCCTGGGATATATTCCCAGAAGTGGTATTGCAGGGTCATGTGGAGGCTCAATTTCTAGTTTTTTGAGGAATGCCCATTGTTTTCCAGAAAGGCTGGACCAATCGGCATTCCCACCTACAATGAAAGAGCGTCCCTTTCTCCCCACCTCCACATGAAACAGGGGCTGGTTGGTGTTTAGTTGCCATTTTTTTCAATCTATGTCCTATCCTAGTCTCACTCTCTGCCCCTCATTCCAGTCTCCCATTATCTATATTCCCATCTCCTCCTGAGTCCCGTCTCACAGGCTTAGTTATAGAGAAAAAAATCAACAAGGATTGGAGGTAGAAATTATATGTAGGTGAGGTAGCTCACTCAACATATGAAAGTCTTTCCTTCTGGGGAAACGAGGAAGAAATCCCATCATCTGGGAGATCCACCCAAGGGCGGAATTTCATCTAGGGCATATTTCTCCTTTCCTTAGTTCCAAATCTATTTAAACAGTCATCTTAAATTTACTTCTTTTTTTTTTTTGCTTTTTGGGTCACACCCAGCGATGCAGAGGGTTTACTCCTGGCTCTGCACTCAGGAAATACCCCTGGTGGTGCTCAGGGGACCATATGGGATGCTGGGAATCGAACCCGGGTCAGCCACATGCAAGGCAAACACCCTACCCGCTGTGCTATCACTCCAGCCCCCTTAAATTTACTTCTTAATAATCTTTCTAGTCATTTTGTAAGGACAAGTAAGAGATATATTAAGCTTAAAGGGTGGCTCTCCTGTAACATCTCACTATAGATCCCAGACTACAGTCCTCAGGCCAGATTAATCCTTCCTAACCCCAGCAGTGTCTTTAGCCAGTTATTTATTTTTGGGTCATGACAGACTTTGTCCATGACCGTGCTCTTAACTTATTATAAGTTTTATGATGATTGACCTGTTCCTTTTCCCTTTTCATGGCAGGGTAGCATAGCTTGCCCTAGGTCCGTCCAAGTCCCTTCGTCGGGACCCTCCTTTTGGGGTGCTAGGAACTAGGGGCAACTTGAGGCTTAAGTCAAGTAAATTTGACAGATGCCCAGGACTAACTATTATTTGGAGTCCATTAACTCTCAAGTAGTAAGAGCATAGCATCAAGTTTCTTCCTGTGTCTATACAAAAAGGACATTGCTCTAGCAGAAACTGCAAAGGACGTACAGGAAAGAGAAAAAGCAACATCTCACTTACAAATATAAAATCCAGAGATCTCTGAAAAATCTGACTTTACAAGTCACAGGTTCTGATTTAGGGGAAATGAGCAATTAACAGATAGGGGAAGTAGATCACAAAGGAGAAGTTAAAGATGAATGGGAAAAGTAGAGAGAGAGTATAGGGGAAATTGTCTGACATGGAGGCAGGGGGAGGGTGGGAAAGGGGGCTATACTGGGACATTAGTGGTGGAGAATGTGCACTGGTGGAGGGATGGGTATTTGATCATTGTATGGTTGAAACGCAAACATGAAAGTTTGTAACTGAATCTCACGGTGATTCAATTAAAAAAAAAGCTGAATGGGAGTGCCTCGGGAGCACTGTGATGGGTATTACTCAATGAACTTTGCAGGCAGTGGAGAAAGGACCGACCAGTGTTATCCAACACGGGTGCAGCCCAAATTCCCTCCCATTCCTCAAACAAAGAGAAGGTGCTGGAATTCTACTCTGGAGTTCTATCACCAATTATGTCCTTTCTCTGAGCTCCTTTCTAAAGTAAAATGAAGGACTCTCACTAGGTAAGCAGAGACTGATACAGGAGCACAAGGAGGCCAGGTGGGTAAGAGAAACAGAGCAGAAAACAGTGCTTGGTCATCAGTGAGACTGAAGCTCAGTGTGGGGGACAATAGGGAGTGGTGGAGAGTGGGGCCAAGTGAAGGTCTCACACATACCTGTGCCTTGAGCCCTGGGGAGGCCTTCTGGGAAATGTTCTGGGAAATTGTCTTTAGGAGAGATCTCTGAGCATCATCCCGCTCACCAAGGTCGCCTAGCGCACCACACCAAGATGGGGACCACCATATCTCTGCACGCCACTGGGGACTGAGCATCATTGAATGTGGGGCTGATAGTACAGTGGGCAAGGTGCTTGCCGTGCATGAGGCTGATCCGGGTTCGATCCCTGGCATCCCATATGGTTCTCTGAGTCCCTCCAGGAGTGATCCCTTGAGTGCAGAGCCAACAGTTATACCTGGGCACCGCCAGGTGTGGCCCCCAAACCAAAATAAATCACTCACTATAGACTGAGGGATGGAGTGATAGCACAGTGGATAGAGTGTTTGCCTTGCACACAATCGGCCCAGGTTCCATTCCTCTGTCCCTCTCAGAGAGCCCGGAAACTACCGAGAATATCCCGCCCGCGCCGCAGAGCCTGGCAAGCTCCCCATGGCGTATTCAATATGCCAAAAACAGTAACAAGTTTCACAATGGAGACATTACTGGTGCCCACTCAAGCAAATCAATGAACAATGGGAGGACAGTGCTACAGTGCTACAACTATAGACTGAAGAGGGCAGCGCCTCGCAGAGCTCCCATTACTTGGCTCCCCCATCTCCCAACCCCGTCTTCTGATTTGTCACCAGGCAACTGGGAATGGCAGGCAACCAAATTTTGTGAATACAAAGCTCAAAAAATGGAAAATTGGGGCTGGAGCAATAGTGCAGCGGGTAGGGCATTTATTTGCCTTGCACACGGCCAATCTGGGTTCAATCCTCAGCATCCCATTTGGTCCCCTAAGCACCGCCAGCAGTGATTTCTGAGTGCAGAGCCAATAGTAACCCTTGAGCATCACGGAGTGTGGCCCAAAAGTCCCCCCCAATTAGAAATATTCTGTGAGCTAAACAAGACAGCCTAATGGGTTGGATCCTATTGAAAGTTAGAGCCAGAAACCTCTGGACAGAGGCTGGGGGCAAATACCTGAGAGATCCTCGGATGAAGGAAATTGCCTTATGTGTACAGACAGGGGTAAAGACACTTGCCTTGTGTGCCCTGACTCCAGTTCTATCCCCAGCACCACATAGAACCAATCACCCAAGCACCACCAGGGATCATTTCTGAGCAAAGAACTTGCGAAAAGGGGCTGGAGCAATAGTACTATGGTAAGGCATTTGCCTTGCACGCACTCGACCCGGGTTCAATCCCTGGCATCCCATATGGTACCCCGAGCACTGCCAGGAGTAATTCCTGAGTGCAGAGCCAGGAGTAACCCCTGAGCATCTCTTGGTATGACCCCCCCCAAAAAAAACAAAACAAAAAAAGAACTTCGAAAAGTCCCTGAGTATTGTGGTGCATGGCCCACACCCCTCTCCCCCAAATGAGGGACCAACACCCTTCCTGTTCCTTATTTCTTCTAACCAGCTCCCTTATACACCCACTTACCTCCCTTGGGGCCTTTCCCCTACAGACGGCACTATTCTATAGCTTTCTTTCTCTGCCAAGATCCCAAACCTGAATTTTCATGGGTTTCCAACTCAGAACCCAGAGAAAATAGGAACTGAGGGGACTAAAGAGATAGTACAAAGGTTTATAGGTGCTTGTTAGCATGTGTCTGTGGCTGTGACCCTGGTTCGAATCCCAGCACTGATATAGTCCCCAAGTACTGCCAGGATGGGAAATAGGAGGGAAGGAAGAAGAAAGAAGGAAAGAAAAAGAAAGAGGAAGAGAGGAAGGAAGAAAGAAAAGAAGGAGGGAAGGAAGGAAGGAAGGAAGGAAGAGGAATAAGGAAGGAAAAGAAAAAGAAAGTAGGAGATGGCCCAGATTTGGGACAGAATGTGTCTCAATGTTAGTCAAAAAGTTGAGCTATAGGGCTGGAGCAATAGCACAGTGGGTAGGGCATTTGCCTTGCAGGCAGCCAACCTGAGTTCTAATCCCAGCATCCCATATGGCCGCCGGGAGTAACTCCTGAGTCCATGAGCCAAGAGTAACCCCTGTGCATCACTGGTTGTGACCCAAAAAGAAAAAAAAATTGAGTTAAAGGGCTGAAGAGATAGTACAGCGGATGAGGTGCTGGCCTTAGATGTGGTTGACCCATGTTTGATCTCCAACGCCCAAAAATACCAGGAGTGACACCTGAGCAAAGAGCTGGGAATAATCCTTGAGCACCACCAGGTAAGTCACAGGAGAGAAAAAAAAAGCCGAAATTGTTGAGCCCAAACTCTGGACCCCAGGATGGGACCGTGGGAAGGTAGTCAAAATTCTGGTTGGGCTTAAGGGACCATACGTGGTTTGATTCTAGGCACATTGTGGTGCTGGGGATCGGACCCAGTAAGTTGCATGTCTTACCTGCAGGACTGTCTCTCCAGTCTCTGTTTTAATTGATTCACAATACTTTTTTTCACCAATAATAGAGTTTCATGTATAGTGTTCTAACCTCCCCCCACTTCCCCCCCACACACATACGAACTCATAGTGTCTGCTTCCCTTCACCAACAGCCCATCCACCCCTCTCATCTACTTCCTTCCCATGTTTGGTTTAGGGAAGAGAGAGTTTTGCCACACCTGGCAATGTGTGGGAGCTTCTCAGAGTTCACTCCTGGGGGTACCTGGAAACCAATGGTGCAAGGGATGAAATCTGGGGCTCTTACATATGAAGCATGTGGTCGAGCTTGTTGAGCGCTCTCTCTCTCTCTCTCTCTCTCTCTTTCTCTCTCTCTCTCTCTCTCTGTCTCTCTCTCTCTCTCTCTCTCACTGTTGGCTGATAAGCCTTTACCTAGAGAAGATGTGCAAATCCACTTTGTAGGTCATTGGAAAGATACGGTATGGTACGGGAGGGAAGGCATTAACTTGCTTGTATTTGCAGCGACCATGACCCTGGTTCAAATTCTCCATATCACATCAGCTCCTCTAAGCATTGCCCGGGGTCACTTCTGAGCAGAGAGGTAGGAATAGTCTGAGCAGGACCGGATGTGGCAAAAAAATTAATTAAATTAGCCAAAATTTTACAGAGACTCACAGACTATGAAAATAACAAAGTATAAAAGTTTCCAGGGGGAAAAAAATCTATAGGAAAATCTTCAAGATGCAGGATTAGACAATATGTGTTAAATTTGAGATCGAAAGCATAATCTATTAAAGTGAAAAATAGATAAATTGGACTTCAATCAAAAGTTCAGAGCCAGTACAATAGTATAGTGGGCTGGGCGCTTGCCTCATAGGCAACCAACTTGGGTTAAATCCCCAGCACCCCATATGGTCTCCCAAGCCTGCCAGGAATGATCCCTTAGCGCAGAGCAAAGAGTGACTAAGCCCTGGACAGTCCAGGGTGCTGCCCCTCAAGAAAAAACAACAAACAAACAAACAGTAAAATCTTTGTGAAGAAACTTGTCAAGGATGAAAAGACAATCTAAAAACCACAAGAAATATTTGCAGTGCCAGAGAGATAATCTAGGGGTGAGGGTGTTTGCCTGGCACATGGCTGACCTGGGTTTCATCTCCTAAGTACCACCAGAAGTTGATTCCTGAGCACAATGCTAGGAGTAACCCCTAAGCACCTCCAGATGCGGCCCCCAAATAAAACAAACATGATAAAGGAAGCAATCAGAAGAGGAGATACCCTTGGCATATGATAACCCCTGATTTTGTTTTTCCATTTTTTTTTGCGGGGGGGGTCACATCCGGCGATGCACAGGGATTACTTTTGGCTCTGCACTCAGGAATTATCCCTGGCGGTGCTCAGGGGACCATATGGGATGCTGGGAATCGAACCCGGGTTGGCTACGTGCAAGGCAAACACCCTACCCGCTGTGCTATTGCTCCAGCCCCATCTGAGAAAAATATATTTGGACATAGAAATAAAGGAGGATCAGGGGCTGGAGAACAGCACAGCGGGTAGGGAATTTGCTTTGCATGCGGCCGACCCGAGTTCAATTCCCAGCATCCCATATGGTCCCCTGAGCACCGCCAGGGGCAATTCCAGAGTGCAGAGCCAGGAGTAACCCCTGTGCACCGTCGGGTGTGACCCAAAAAAGCAATAAATCAATCAATAAATAATTAAAATAAAGGAGGACCAAAATAACAGTACAACAGGTAGGGCATTTGCCTTGCACATGGCTGACCTGGGTTGATCCCTGGCACCACCTATGGTCCTCTGAATCCTGACAGGAGTGATTCCTGAGCACAGAGCCAAGAGTAAATCCTAACCCCTAACCCCCCCAAAAAATAAAAAAGAGAAATGAGGGAACTGCTACTATCTGCAAAATGTGTCCTCAGCAGTAGCTTAGTTCCCTGGGCTCATGCTCCTGTCTATTTTTTTTTCTTCAGAATAGTTTCCCTGTATCTGCGAAGACAAGTACAAGTTAGATTTCCAAACATATTTCAGCCAATTTCAGTCCATCTTAGTGCTCCAGTCAACTTCAAAGCATTAATGCCCAGCAACAGATGTGACCGCAAGCAATGATGTGTGTTAGACATTATCATCACTAAGCATCTGACAAATACCTTAATTTGAAAGCCAGAATTTTAGAAACTATCTGGTAAATCTATTCTAAAAAGTCTTCATCCTTACTTGCTCGTCATGCCCGTGTTTTGAACATGTATCTCACTTGCATGTCTCCATGTTTCTTTGCTTACTTCCACTCTGGAGAAGCCCATGTTCTTCCTCAAATGTGTACCTCTCCCTTTCTCTCCCCTTACATCTTTCTAAATAAGTTTCAATTAAAATTCTTGCTTCACACACACAAAACCAAAAGACAGTGTAGCCAATCAATTCCAACAAACAGGGATAATGAGCAAAATAGTAGATAATTAAGATTTTTTTTATCACACAGTGGCTCTTGGAAGTCTATAATTCTGAGAAATCTGCATCATTAAATTGGATAAGTGGAAGATCCACCCAACTACTTTTGGACCTCACCAGTGGTTATTTCAAAGCATATAATGTGTTCTTGTGACAACTCCCAGTTTATGACCTAGTTTAAAATAAAGCTTTAAAACAGGGTATTTCTTATTTGTTTATCACTAAAATACATCTATCTGTTTATATATATGGATGCATATATAAAACATGTATATATAAAGTATGGTTTCAATGGATTTAATTATAAACCTCTTTTCTGCTACCAACCAATAAAATGATAGATTTACCTAACTTGTCACAGTGTCACAGTAGTTTTCTTATAAAAAGTTCATTGTCATCTTTGAAGATACCATTAGCTTCAATGTTGTGGAGGGTTTTGCCAACCTTATCTTCAATGTACCTTATGGATTCTGGTCTGATGTTCAGGTCTTTAATCCATTTTGATCTTACTTCTGTACATGGTGTTATGTAGAGATCTGAGCCTACATTTTTGCATGTAGCCATCCAGTTTTGCCAGCACAATTTGTTAAAGAGGCTTTCCTTACACCACTTCACATTTCTTGCTCCCTTGTCAAAGATTAGATGATCATATATTTGAGGGGAGATGTCCATATATTCAACCCTGTTTCTTTGGTCTGCTGCTCTGCCTTTGTTCCAGTACCATGCTGTTTTAATTATTACTGCTTTTTAGTAGAGTTTGAGGCTGGGAAGGTTTATCCCTCCTGTTGTTTTCCCCCCAACAATTGCTTTAGTTATTCCTGGGGGTTTATTGTTCCATATGAATTTTAGTAATGTTTGTTCCATTTCTTTGAAGAATGTCATGGGTATCTTTATAGGGCTCACATTGAATTTGTCAATTCTTTGGGGATGATTTGCACCTTTTATTTCTGTTTTGAGATACATCTTTGAAATAGTTTTTCTTTGCTCCTGTCTTGGATTATGCTTTGTTATTTTCTCTGATATGTCATATAGATGACGCTCTATTGTCTCAGGTCTGAGTAATCAATTTGGTTTGCTTCTGTGAGAGAGGTTTGGAAGTAAAGGGAAGTCTGTGAGGTGGATATGTATTGTCTACGCTGCTATCAGAAATAAATAATTTTAGAATGATTTCTCAAGTGTATTTGGTAGAGTCATGAGCCATAGTGCAGAGTAGAGAATTAGAATTCCAGAGCAGAAACTAAATCTGAAATGACAATGCCAGTGGAGAGAATGTAAAGAAAAGATAGATTTAAAAAGAAAATTGGTATAAGTTGCAAAGTAAGTTTGTGTCATTTTAGAGCTTGGGTTTCTGAGTCAATACTGATATGTAACATATAAAACAGGGAGAGAAAGCAGATTGTGGATTAAAGGTGGCACCTTTTATCAACAAGTTGAATTTTAAATACTTAGAAGTGTGGAATTGAATATTTGTTTCTAGTACTTATACAGTCAGCTCTGTTGTAATATGGGTTGGAATGCCTTCTGCCAATATGTGGTAGTAAAGACTTAAGCATATATAATACTCAGAGAGCTCATAGAATAGGCATGAAACAATTATTGTATACTGTGCACTGTTCAAACTTTGTTACACGTATCAAGTCTGGAAATAAACACAATTCCATGAAGGAAGTTCTCTTTCCTCATATTTTGTAGATAGAAAAAAAATTGGGCCATAGAAGTTAATTAGTTTTCCACATAATAGCTAGATGTGGAGAGATGAAACTTGATCTCTACATTTATAGAGTTGGGTTTTACACTATTGGGGGAAAGAAAATGTCAGAAGAAACAATATCAGATCTCTGAAGATACACCAGCATTTGTGAGTAAATGTAGATAGAAACAAAACATTAAGCAATCAGAGGGAAACTGTTGACATCATGGAAACTGTTGAAAGAGAATGTGAGAATGAAATTAGAATAATGTAAAACAGAGCAAGTCAGTTGAAGACTACTACTTCAAATTAGTAGTCAAGTTAGTACTCAACATGTGACCCTTTCTAAAGCTCAAAGACATTTTATGATGATAAAGAATAATCCTTTTATGCATTTAAATATATATAAAATACAGAATTTCATTGTACTCACTCTGAAATACTCACATTTTTCTCCTCCTAAGCATTCAGTTGAAGTATGCTTCTTAGCTATTTTTTCAAAGAGGTTGAAACCATATGATTGACTTTGCACAATAAAATATATATTGAAATGTTTTCTGTCACTTCATTGAGTGCTCGTAGACATATCCTCATGTGCCCCTATCCCTCCCTTTCTTTTTCTTTGGCAAACTGGGAAGCAGGAAGGAACTCTGTTTAGGCTAGGTATTGAGTAGTCATTCAGTACTAGATGTCTGGTTAGGCTGGACATTGAGTAGTCATTCCATATTGGATATCTGATGTGATGTGTACACATTATGTTTTGTAGTTTAGCCCATTGAATTGCACAAATAGTTCAACAGGATCTTCAGTTTTACAGTAGATTTTAATAGTCTATGTGGCTGACCCGGGTTCGATTCCTCTGCCCCTCTTGGAGAGGCAGAGCTACAGAGAGTATCTTGACCAGACAGCAAAGCTTGGCAAGCTCCCCATGACATATTTGTTATGCCAAAAACAGTAGCAACAAGTCTCACAATTTGTTGTGAGATGTTACTTGTGCCTGCTCGAGCAAATCAATGAATCAGAGGACAGTGCAGGGCAGCCTATGTAAGAGTACATTATATCAGAGAGTAAAAATGTGACTTATGTCATTTGAAATTAAACATTTAATATAAATATATTGTACTAATGTAAATATCTATGAAATTATTTTTAAACATTTTATAACTGGATCAGACAGGGTTACAATGCATGGAGCTGATCCCAGTTCAATCTCTAGATTTCATACGGGACCTTGAGCATTGCCAGAAGTGATCCCTGAAGACACAGCCAGGAGTAGCCTCTGAGCATGGCTAGATGTGACCCCTCCAAATACAAGTAACAAACTAGACACATAAAAACCATGGTTTATTTTAAAATTATATAATAAAATTATCAGTTATATTGAGCATTTACACATATATGTATATAGAAAAAAAACACCATAGCAAAAAAAGATATATTTTCATGTACTCATAATAAAAATGCAACAAATTATGTTCCATTATAATTTGAATATTCTTACCATAATTCAGATTATATGAAGTTCTACTACAAAAAATTCCAGTTATTTCTCTCAGATTTATTTAGAGCTTTCATAGTCACAAAGCACCTTTAATGCATAGTATTTCACTAAGTCAGCCAGCATGTAAGAAGGGTTACTTTTTTTTAGTATATGAGGATAAGAAGGGTTCTGACTCATTAAGTTTCTAGAAATTAGCGTTCATTATATTTCAGATAAATGCAAAATATTTTTTCTGTAAAAAAGTGCTATGTGAGATTGAGAGAAAAGATGTCAAGATTGTCATTTTTTAAATTGATTTTTATTAGTGAAACACCATGAGGTACAGTTGTAGACTTACAAATTTTTGTGCTTGGGTTTCGATTATACAATG
>JAOXYA010022465.1:0-13389 GCA_028565675.1 Sorex palustris | reverse complement strand
CAAACTTCCCGTGTCATACTCAATATGCCAAATACCAGTAACAATGATGGGTCTCATTCTCCTAACCCTGAAAGAGCCTTGAATATGGCTCTTTTAAAATCTCAGGGCTAGGAAGAAGGAGACGTTCCTGGTGCCTGCTCGAGGAAATCAACGAACAACAGGATGATCGTGATCGTGATCGATCTGGATCTGGGGCAAGCAGATTTGCTCATTGTAGTTCTTATAGTCAGAGTCAAAAGGCAGGAATTAAGTTACTTTTCTGGCCAACTGGTGTCTGTAGACGCTGCTCAAGTCTGTTGTGACAAAGTCACCCCAGCCAGTGCATCGATGAACACATGCGTGCCAATAAAACTTTACTTCTAGAAACAAGCCGTGGGCCAACTCCTCACCATCTGCCCTCCCACGCTAGAGACAGAGTCCACTGGGTCGAACACTTGCCAACTTGGGTTTGCCCCCTGGCACTCTAGAGTGCTCCCTGAGCCCTCCAGGAGTGACCCCTGATTGCGGAGCCCTGAGCACCACTAGGTTTGACCCCAAATGAACAAAAACTGTCCTCACGGGCCAATTTCTGTGTTGTCTGATATGGCGTGTCGGTCATTTGAGCTGGAGTTGGTGGATGCTCACTGCAATGTGCTCTCGAGAACACGGAACAGCCCCGAGGACAGGAGAAGGGGCAGGACCAGGCAATCCGAATGGTTGGGGACTCTGAATTGGGGGTGGTCCTTGAAGCAAGGGGGCCAGGCCTGTGTGCCCGGGGAGGGGCGTGAAAGGGTGGAGTGTCTGCCTTGATTTCCCCAGGCAGTTGTAAGAATAGTGTCGGCTCTCTGAGCACTGTCTGCAGAGCTTCCTTCCTCCCCGAGGTGGGGGGACTGAGGGGGGCCTTCCACTATGTCATCATCTTTCCCTTCTGTGACCTGTGACCTCATAATGGTGTCAGATAAGCCAGGGACTCTGACAGGGCCGGCGGGGGGGGGGGGCAGGAAGCCGGTGGCCAGCCAGGAGCCCATGAAGCATCTGCCGTCCCATTCTGTGGTTTCGGGACCATCCCCTGCTGTGCCCGGGGTTTCCTCCTGGTTCTGTGCTCAGGGGTCACACCCTGGGGGGCCTGAGCCATCCACAGCATCCAGGAACGACCTCAGTTCAGTCAGGTAAGGCAGGCGCCGACCTGTCTCTCCGGCCGCTCCCAGGGCTCACTCCTTCAGGGTGGTCTGTCAGAACGCTGAGGCGGCTGCTGACGGGGCGGACCCTGGGCTCTTTGAAGGGTGAGCCCGAGAAGCTGCTCAGAGCCGAGGGTGGGGCCCGCACGGCCAGGGCTGTGGCTCACGGGAGCGCAGCAGATGGGCTGGCTAGCCGTCAGAGAGAACGACCCAGAATAAGTTCCTGGGTTTCTATCAACAGCAGGCCAGAGAGTGATAGGTGGGCACGGAGGCTGGCCCCACCCCACCCCTGCACTTCAGCGGTGAGCAGGAACTGCAGATGTGGCGGGGGCTGGGGCCAAACCCTCCTCCACCTGGTTCTGTGAATCACTCGCTGAGCTCAGCCTCTTGCTTCTGTGTCCCGGGGTCTGGAGCGAGGTCGTGGGAGAGACCCACGGCCCGCGAGGGCTGAGATGGCACCGTCTGGGGCTTAGAGAAGCAAGGGCGCGCCCCCTGCATCTCCCAACCCACGGGACACGCCCCGCCATCAGCGGGTGGTCCTGCCTGTCAGCATCTCCTCAGGTGCCCCGTCTGCTGAGGGCTCGCTCGGCGTCTCCCCTCTGGCTCTCCTGACTGCTCAGGCCTCACACCCGGTATCTTCCGCTCTCTGGGTCTGACCCACACTCCGAAAGGATCACTGTTGTCAGATCTAGCATAGCCTTCTGGAAAGTCCCATAGGGGAGCCTTGGAGCCTGGAGTCACTTGGGACAAGCTCCTCCCACTGTGTTTTAGGGCCCTCTGGGGAAGGGTAGGCCGCTTGTTCCAATTTGGTGTTGGTTCATTCCGTTTCAGTGTGTTGGGTGAACTGTGGCTTATTAACCTAATCGCCCACCTGGGCATCTTGGTTGCCACCATGTTTTGACAACAGTGACTGACTCCATCAGCAGAGTCTGGCAAACTCCCCGTGGTGTATTCAAAATATGCCAAAACCCAGTAACAATGATGGGTCTCGTTCTCCTGACCCCGAAAGAGCCTCGAATGTGGCACTTTTTAATATCTCAGGACTAGGACGAAGGAGACATTACTGGGGCCTGGTCAAGGCAATCAATGAACAACAGGGTGACAGTGATACAGTGACTGACTCCATAATAAACCCCCAAGGTGGGGCATAGTTATGGTTCTGTGTGGGGCCCACCTGGTGTGTACTAGAGATCACTCATGCCTCCCTTGGTGTGGGGACCCTCTGCGGTGGGGGGGACCAGATTGGGTCACTGCATTTCGGGCAGATGCCTTACCCATGTTCTCTCTGAGGCTCAGGCTGTCATTTTTAACTGCATGCACCAAGGAGCGTGACTGCCGTCTTGGGGTTCTGTTCCCTCTGTGGCTCTGGACCTTCAGAGGACGCTCTTCTCAGAGGAGGGTGAGTCCGGGCAGAAGGAACCAAACGCTCCCTCAGCACTGGGCCCTCGGCAGCTCCTGCTGCGCCCCGTCCCAGTGCGTGCGTGTGGTCAGCGTTGCGGGTTTCTCTGGTTCTGACCCGTGTCTCACTGCCGTCACCAGCGCTACACCCGGGTGTAGAGCCTGGCGCCAGGTCTCCTCCTCACCGCCTCCGTCTGCTTGGGTGAAGGGTCTGTTAAAGGGCTGTGGCCCAGTGTTCAACTCTGTTTTTTGTTTTTTGTTTGTTTTGAGGGTTTTTTTTTTTTTGCATTTTTTGTTTGTTTGTTTTGAGCTTGACTCTTCTTGGGTCTTTTAAATGACAGAGGAGAAAGGTTTTCTCCAGATGGGGAAGAGAAGAAGAGGAACAGAGATGTATCCCTGTCCCACAAGGACACTTGGGCTGGGATGAGCAGGTGAACATGGCCAGCTGGGCCCACGTGGACCCGGGATCTAGCAAGGGGAGGTGGTATCCTCCCTAGAAGACCCAGGGAGGGAGGAGAGGCACAGGAGGGTCGCGGGTGATGCCGCTTACAGCAGTCACCTTTCAGCTTAATGTCCAGGACTTTCCCCAGGGCTGCTGGACTGGTCAGTGGCATAGGGGATGGGGAGGGCAAAATCTTCACGCACCTGCGCCCCCTCGGCCCCTTCCTGTGGCACCTCCCTTGCCACGGTTGTCCCTTCCTTTCTCGTTCTTCCCTCTGTCCTGGCCTTGGGTTCTGAGATCCCCTGAGCCCTCTTTGAGGTCTTCCGTCTCCTTGGCCGCCACAGCAGGTGACAGGCAGAACCTGCCACGTCCCCGACTCCCAATTCCTCTGCCACGGACACAGTCACGGACCTCACTCGCCTCTCCAGGGTTTTCATGCAATTTTCTGTGCTGAAATTTATTCTCCTGCTTATCTGATCGATATTTAAGTGACTGCGAATAACAAAAGACTCAGCCCCCCCGAAATAATCACCGTGGAACTCGGCTGCTTTTGTTCCTATGCGTCTATTCTTTTTCTTTTCCAATAGTGGAGATCTTGCTGTATTTATAATTTCCCTTTGGGTCTGTACCACTTAGAAACAGATCATAAATATTTCATGATATTAGCTGGACTTTATAAAAATATCTTATTGACTGTGAAACAGCATAGTTTTGGGTAGACTGTGGTTTATTTAACTATTTCTTTATTGAGGTCCTGCAAGCTGCTACTAATTTTTCACTCCTTTGAATAACATAAACATAAACATGTCCCTATAATACTTGGTTGTTTTTTTTAAGAGAAATACACTAACAGGAGCAGAGATTATCCATAATTTGCTTGTTGGGGTCATACCTGACCATACCCAGAGATTCCTCCTGGCTCTGCACTCTGGGATCACTCCTGGCAGGGTTCAGGAGACCATATGGGATGCCGGAGATCGAACCCGCCTCAGTCTCATGCAAGGCAAACCCCAAAGTCCCCTCTTTTTTAAGGCTCTCGGGTATTAGGCCATGCTAAAGACACCAAGAGAAATCTGGGGAAAGTCTCCTTGTATGCAATGGGTCAGGAACTGGGTCTGTTTGAAAAATCACTGTCACTGTCCTCCCATTGTTCATCGATTTGCTTGAGCGGGCACCAGTAACGTCTCCACTGTGAGACTTTGTTGTTACTGTGTTTGGCATATCGAATACGTCACGGGTAGCTTGATTTGAAAATATGCAGGTGAAAAGTGCCACCTGGCTGCCCTCTGCGACTGTGTGTGCTGGCTGGTGCAAGGGCCACATCTTTGTTCCTGGAGGTTGCCTCTGACGGCCAGAGGTGCCTCAGTTTCCCTCTGTCTCAGTGCTGGCCTCTCCCCCTGGGGCCTGGTAATCCTCTCTTCACACTATATGCGCATTTCAGCGTTGGGGAGTTTCTCCAGCCTCTTTTCTCCAGAGTCAGTGCCCCTCCCATCCCGGTACCCATGGGCTCCCCAGTTGTGTCTCTTGGTTGAGAACCACTGGCCCTCGCTCTCTCCCCGCCTCCCGGCAGCCCTCCGAGCCTGCCTAGCTGTCTCATGCCCGCCAGAAACGTTTCTGGCCTCAGTGTGTCTGCTCAGTCTCATTGAGCGAGGGCTCGGCTTTGTCACGGAGACTCTGAGGTCTTTCTCTCAAAGTTTGGTCTGGGCACGGACTCTGGTCTCAGCACACCCAGCAGCGAGCCCAAAGCCCAGTGCTTGCCCAGGACCTGTGCCCTGGGCAAGACAGGGGTCATTTGATGACCCAACAAAGCCTGGCTGCTGCTCAGATCATTTCAGAGTGCACTCACTGGCCTTCCTCAGTCCAGTTCTGCCCACACCTCAGCTGAAACCTCTCTGGCCAGGAAGGGTGGGGAGACATGTGAGATCCACTCTCCAGAGGTAGGTTGGGCAGAGGAATATGGAAACTGAGCAGTCCCAGTGGTTTTTAAGTTGGGATAGGGGGTGATTCTCAAAATACTGTTTTCCTGAGCGATGGTACAGTGAGTAGGGCACTTGCCTTGCATGCAGCAAATACCTGTTTGATCCCTGGCACTTTGTATGGTCCCTAAACTCTGCCAGGCATGAACCCCAAGAACAGAGTTAGGAGTAAGCCCTGGGCTTCACCAGGTGCAACCACCAGCCCCCAAACCCAAACCCGAAATTGTTTTCCTGCGAGAAATCAATATTTTCAGGGGAAAATTTGATCACCCCTGGTAGACCTAGGCCATTAGTGTTAGGAAAGAGAAAATATATGAAATGTTGCAAAACTATTTTGAAGGGTTTTACTTTTTTGTTCGTTTAAGTCTTGGGAGATCTTGATGATTCGATGTTTGAGCCCTAACCCTGAACAGGCTGAGATTTTTGTTTTAGCTCTCGTTGTGACTGTGATGTTCAGTTTGTTCCCGGAGTCCTAGGTGGTCTCCAGGCTGCTCATCCCAGCTCCTATCAGGCTCTGTGGAAAAGGGATTTCTTTTCTTTCCGTGCCACGCCCTTTGTTGCAGAAATGCTTGTCTTGCAACATCCTTTAGGAAATGTTCATTCTAATGGGTCATTTGCTCTGGTTTGCCCAGTGTGGAGTAAAAGGGATGGATTCCAGACCCATGGGAGGCTTTTGAGATAATAATCTGATCTTGTGGATGGGAGTGTTGGGTGACCACCCTTCATCCAAATGTAAATGGACATTATTCTTTCTACCAAACAAGGAGGAGAAAGAGTAGGGCCGGCTTCTAAGTTCCCTTTAGGTTTGCAGATTGCTGTCAGAAGAGAAATATGTTCCACAGTCTATCACGAGGTCATCTGAGTCCCCTATTTAATCGCAGGAAGCCTCGGGGAAGCCATCACTCTAGATAAGTGACACTGAACATACAGTGGACATTTAGTGATCTGAGGTGGTTAAGGGACTGTCAGCAGAGTGTGAAAAAAAATGATCTTAGTCAGGAGAAGTATCAGGCGCATCCTAGGTGCCTCTTTCAAGAATGCCCACTGGTGCATTCCGGGCTGGAAAGGGGGTTGGACCCCCCTCAATTGGGGGGGGTTGGGGGGAAGGCAGGGAAGGAAGAATGATGTCCATTCTCCCCTCTCACTTCCTCTAGGGCCCCGAAGACAGATGCCCTATTAGTAGGACAGATTAGTAGGACAAACTAGACTGGATTGACATGGCCCCTCCCGGGAGCCAACTCAAAGCACGGGCTGAGGACTCTGGCGCATAGCGAATCTTCGGTGAAGAAAGACCGTTCTGTGGAGAGACGACAGGACAAGGGAGGCAGTGCTGGGCCTCCAGGCTCTCCAGGCTGGAGCGTCTGGGAGGAAACAGCAGCGGAGAAGAGCTAGTAGCGTTGGCTGGGCATCTCCCACTTCCAGGCTTACAGGGCCAAGGCTGAGCCGTCGCCCTTCTCACTAACATCAGGGATCCCCTTCACAGAGCTGCAGGAAGCGTTTCTCGCACCCACGGCTTCTCGGATACTTGCAGTGGAATGTCACAGGGTTGCGTGCTTGGAGATACAACTTCCCTAGACGTTAAGAGACTTTCTGCTCATATAAATGTCTGTGCCAGAGCCTGGGGCTGGTGGCGGGGAGTGGGCTTCTTGCAGTCCCCAGCCCACCCTGGCCTCGTCTGCCGGCCTGATGTTTCTGTGCTGACGTCATCCCTGGACAGGCTTCTTGGGAAAAGTGATCAGCTGCTTCTTTAATTATATTGCTTTCGTCATCTTTATCCATTCATTGAGGAAAAAAAAAAGCCTTACAAAATTTAAAATGTAGACAAGCAAAAAGGAAAGAAATCATTATAGACCACAATCAATTTTGTCCAGATCTCACTGTCACGATATCTGCAAAGCTTCTCAAGTGTCTAATTTGGGTCCTCAGAGAGGCAACAAACATCGTGTCTTTTTTCAGGCTTTCTTCCCTTTTCTTACAAGAAAGGAGACCTTATAAAACATCACTCTGGAAAGCTTCTTTCTCTCCTGGGCTGTGAAATTGCTTTTCCTGCCTTGTATATTCCTCTGCTAACCACTTAATGGCCATATGGACTTCAATGGATGAGTCTCTAATCTGCATAAGTATTTTTTAAACCTTTTTGCTAAATAGAATGTCTCCATTTTCACATTTTATAGCAAAGTTTTGACAAAGGTCCTCGCTGGAAAATATGGACATTTCATGAAATTTTCTTGCACTCCATTGCTGGAGTTTGGGGGTCAGAGGAGAGACACAGTTTTAGACTTTTAAACATAGATTGACAAGTGGTATTTTATAACCTTTGTAACTAATTGCCCTACTAATACATACATGCCACCTCACCTGACCTCTACAAACATTATGTTCTCATGACATTTTGATAAGTGAAATTTATGATAGGATTCCATTTCACAGAAGTTAAACCTTCTCGTGTTTATTATATATCTATCGTACACAAATTTCTTAGGTACTTTTCATTTTATTTGAATTTTCTTTATTTATTTTTTTGGGGGGGAGTCTAAAATTATTTATTTCAAGATTGTTGACTACCTCAGGATCATAAATTACATCTTTCACAAAATTAAACTGATATTTTTATATAATATTCTGATTAAATCATTTATATTTATAAATATTTTATAAATACAGTCATTCTGCTATTTCAATTTATTTTTCATTATTGTGTTTTTTAGTTTTCTGGATTTTTTTATTAAAAAATTTTTAATAGTGAGACATCATGAGGTACAGTTGCAAACTTACACATTTTTGTGCTTGGGTTTCAATTATACAATGATCAAATACCCATCCCTCCACCAGTGTATTTGAATTTTCTTTAGTTTTTTTTTTCTGTTGAATTTTTATTAACGCTAAATACTCTTTTTTCACTTTGCCTCAACGGTTTTCATAGTCGTTGTTAAAACTTTGAATTTGGACATTGAACTCATTGGAGGGTGATTTGTTTTGTTGGGGGGCCACACCCAGGGGTGTTCAAGGCTCACTCCTGGCTCTGAGCCAAGGATCTCTCCTGCCAGGGCTCACGGGACCATCTGTGGTGTCGGGGATTGAACCCAGGTTGACTGCATGCAAGGCAAGTACCCTACCTGCTGTAGCATCACTCCAGCCCCCAGGGAAGGTCGTTTTGGATGAACAGAGGCTATCAAGATGGTGGGGAGAGCCCCTCTGTCCTCACTGAGCCTTTGTCAGCGTCCGACACAGAACCACAGACCTTGTCTACAAGCCAGAATTTCTCAGCGGTAGAACTGTTGATATTGAGTGGGATGCCTCTGGCTGTGGGGCTGTCCAGGGTGGGGCAAGGGCGTAGGATTCCCGTAATCATGAGAGCCTGATGGCCTCCCTTCCCCTCTCCTGCTGGTGGAGACACTGACAGGGGGTTTCCAAGCCAAGCAGCGCCCGGGCAGCACCCCACCAGCTGAGCATCACTGACCTAGATATGCCAGACACAGTAACAACAAAGTCTCCAATGGAGACGTTACTGACCTAGATAAGAAACAAAAATAGATACTCGGGATCTGCAGGTTCCCACTGACACCCTTTTCTGTTCCAGGGTCCATCCAGGACACCCCGTTGCATTCAGCCATCATGTCTGGTCATGGTAATTTTTTGACATTCTGGTGTTTTTGTTTTGTTTTGTTTTGTCTTGTTTTGCTTTTTGGGTCACACCTGGCGATGCACAGGGGTTACTCCTGGCTCTGCGCTCAGGAATCACTCCTGGCGGTGCTCAGGGGACCATATGGGATGCTGGGACTCGAACCCAGGTTGGCCACGTGCAAAGCAAACGCCCTACCCGCTGTGCTATTGCTTCAGCCCCCATTCTGGTGTTTTTGTCTCCCTGCTTTTCCCTCTTGGTTTTTCCCCGACAGGTTTAGGGAGGTCTCCTCTGATCTCCCTACCCACCCGCTCTCTCCATTATACGTATAAATCTGCCGCCCCTGTGGATCCATTCCCTTTGAGGGGAAAAGGCTGGGTTCGTTTTACCTAAACAGATGGACAGTTTCCCGGTGATCTCTGCTGGAGCTTGTTGTTCCCCTATTGATGGGAAATGCCCATTGGACCTCCAACTAGAGTTTCGGCAAAAATTTCCCTGAGTTCTGCGGCTATTTCCTTCTAGAAAATCTTAGGCACATGGAACGCCATGTCACTTACCAAAATTGCTCTACCATGCTGTGAATTTGCTGGACTGGGGAGTCTTGGAGCCCCTGAGTGTGAATTGTTGGCAGATGACAGAATTCACCAGAATGCACCATGGGGGTCCAGGTTGAGGTGGGGGGACAGGGCCCACCCTCAGGCTTCTTCTTTTTTTGGGTGTATTTTTGAGCATGTTTTTGATCAGATTCTACACGCCACTTGTGTCTGTTTTGTTTGGAGGGGTGACACCTGTCAGTGCGCAGGGCTTCCTCCTGGCTCTGAGCTCAGAGATTACTTCCTGGTAAGATTCAGAGGACCCTACGGACTGCTGGGTGTCAAACCAGGCTGGCCAGGCTAGCAAACACCTCACCCATTGCCCTGTCTCTCCAACTCCATTGTCTGTTTTCAGTCACCTCTATTGAGGTATAATTCAAGAATAGCGAAGGGCACCAGTTTAATGACTCGATCTGAGGAACAGCTCGGCAAGATACAAACTGTCTCCATCACTAGATAAAGACGTTTGGCCCTTGCAATTGCCTTTCTACCTTCCAAGCCCCAGACAACCACAGACTTCTCTGCCTCTCTGCTGGACTGTAGGAAATGGTGTCAGATCCACTTGGCTCCCCCATTCTGTTTCTTTTACCGAGACTTAAGATGTCGAAATTCTTCCATGCCCTTTCCTCCATTTGTAATTTCTCTCTGCGATGCCTCAGGCTTTCCTGTGTGGCTTCCCCATCCCTTCCTTCCCTCGGTGGCTGCTGTTTTTGTGACCGAGTTCCATTCATGTCGGGTCGTGGTGCTCATCGGGCTTGGCGTGTTTCACCACAGTGCTCACATGCACAGCCTTGGGCTTTTTGTCAGTTGCATTGTGGGAACATGTGTTCACTAGAGGTTAGTCCACTGGGGTGGGGGTTGCAGACATTCTGGTCACGCATCACTGTGGCGCTCACACATGGTGCAGTCCCACGGGCCGCTGTGCTCACACGCTTTCAGCGATGTGCTCACTGGGGTTAAACACTCTGTGAGCTTACTTGGGGTGTCTGCACCCAGCTGGCCTGGTCAGAGATGCTGTGTTCTGTTGTGCTGACTGTGGTCCTCACAATCACACACAGCCACCTCGTGACACGTGTGTGCAGGAGAACTGGGGAACGTGTGGCCTCACACTCACTAAGTGGGTACTTGGCCACCAGTTCACACCCAAGCCTGTGTGTCCGTGACCAGGATCTTTAGTGCGTTTTGTGGACTGTTTCCTGCTTTACATCATACTCGGAAGGCGACTGCCGGCGAGTGATGCTGATTTATGAACGTTCATTTCCAGCGCCTGGCTGACACCCTCACAATATGTAATTGATTTCTGTGTAGTGATTTTGGATCCTGCAACCCTTGCTAAAAGCACTTAATAACTATAATGACATTTTTAATAGATGACTCGTGTTTTCGATGCAGACAGTTGTAAGTACGAAGTGTTACGTTTCCTTTTTCCCAACTCGATTCCTCTCATTCCTTTTCTTCTTGCTTTTCTTGCATGAGGTGGGATGTATGATAAAAATACTTGGAGTAGAAGTGATCACAGATTCGAATCTGTCTCTTGGATCGCACCCCTTGATCCACTCCCTCCTGGGAGTTAACAGTGATAGCTGGGGAGTAGGTAGGTAGAGAGAGAATTCCTTGGCCAGCTGGGATAGCTCCTAAGTGCGTTTTCTTTAGATGCGTATGAATGATCTTCACCCTCTCAGCCCTTTTCCTGTGTGTGGTTCTGCATCGTTTAGTCCATCCACACTGCCACGTGTCATCCCCACCCTTCATGCAGAAGCTGCTTCCACCTTGCAGACTCCCACGGCCCAGCCCAGCCCTGGGTACAACCGCATCCGACTCTCCATCCTGATGAACCTGACGAGTCTAGGATCTCGTGGGAGTGGAATCAGCCATTCTCTGCTCTTCTGTGCCGGCTACCTTCTCTTAGCTGAGGTTCGCAGGAGCTGTCCACGGGGGTCGCCTGAAGTTCCACCTTCCAGGTCAAGTGTCTGAGCAATCACCCTGGTTTCTTTCTCCCTCCTCTTTCGGGGGTTGCTTTGACCCACAGATTTCTGTGGCTGCCGTGAAAGGCAGGTGTGCACATGTCAGCAGCTCTGCCCCTGTGTTCCGGGTCTTTGATAGCATAGAATTGTCGGCTCGGTGTCATTCTGTGTTTTTTTCTTTTGGGGCCACACCTGGCTTCCCCTGACTCTGCACCCAGGTTCCACTCCTGGCAGGCCCAATATGTGTTGACAAGGATCAAACCTGAGTTGGCAGCATGCAAAGTGGATAGCTGCCCACTGTACTATCCTCCTGGGCCTGTTCTCAGGGACCCACCCTGCCCCCAGCTCCTGCTCCATTCAGTCTGTGAGGTTGGCACTTTCTCAACAGCACCAGACTGGGTGTTCTCTAGGTTCTGACAGTAGTCTTGCCGATGAGCAGGGGGTGGTGTATCTCCCTGTATCTCCCTTGTTAGCCTTGGATCTCCCAAATGCACCCCTTGGGAGGTGGCTACCCTGAAGCAGCTTTAGTTCCTGGTGTGGGTGCTTGAAGTCTGTAGAGTAGGAAGATGTTCATGTTTATGATGCTGTTTCCTAATTGTGACCCTGCCTACTGGAATTTGGAGGATCTGGGTGGAGGATGCTCAGCCCTGATCCAAGTAGGCTTGGAGATCTCAGCCCCGAGACCCACTTGCCTTTGTTCCTCTGCCAGTACCTTCATGTGTGTGGAGAGTGGTCTCAGCATGGTGGTGGCTGGTCCTGGAGGTCTTTGGCTGCCGGAGTCCTGGTCGGGGTGGGGAGGAAAGCTCAACCTGCTCCCCTCCAAGGGGCCCCAGCGAGGACAGCCAGGTGCGGGGGCAGGAGACTGTGCTGTTCTCTTCCAGGAGCTGGGTTTTATAGTCTCTGAGTCTTGACAGACATAATTTTCCGGAATTAATTTATCTTTGATTATTGAAAAAAAACTATCAAAATAAACAAGATATTAAATCAAAATTGAACCCTTGGAGAATAATTCTTGTACTGTCTGTGAAAACACCAGTAACTCTAGACGATGTTTTTAAGTAAGGGCAGACTCTATGCTTACCCTCTTTTCAGAACATAATTGTATTTTAATGGTCTTCTCATGGATAGGTTAAAATAAATCATTTTCTCTTCATCTGTGCGGTTGTACTTTGGCAAAAAAAAAATAGTGTGTGGGGGGAAATTTAGGAAATTTGATGTTTTTCCCACTGCTTATCAAGGGAGATAAAGAAATCCAACTCATCAGTGAGTTTAAGACTTTAATCCTTTCTGCTATCTTCCCTCCAGGACCTTCCACTTGCACTATGGATTCTCTTTAGAGAGCAGACACATGAAAATTGGGATTCTATACCCACCACGATATGGATAGATATCATCTTTATAAGAAAGTGAGTAAATTTGGAAGTTGGACTCTGGCAACTTGTAGTCATGCCCCTTGGTTACAGAATGATCAGCTTTAAGACTAGTATCTTTATCCTACATTAAATTTTGCATCTATTTCTCCATCCGTGCAGAATCCCAAGGAGGAATATGTAAAGTTGTAATCTCCAAAATAAGCCTCAACAAATACAAGATCAAAGCCCACCCACCTTGTATCTTTCTATCCCACAAAGAAGTATAGTTAAGTGCCTTTCACCAAGATTATGTCCAAATAAATATCATACAGACAATAAATTGGTAATACATTAACATTTTTTGATTTATACTTATACCTGATCACTTCTGCCAAAGTAGATCATTCTGTAGGTAATAACCAAAGACATCGGACCCTTGATGTAAAAATTAATAGAACTATTTCTCTCTCTGCAAATGTCTATCATCCTCTTTTTTAGTCAGTCTCTTTCTTCTTTGAGTATGCTATTGATTTACATTTCTTAGGAGGCTTCTCAAATCACTCACCAAAGGGCTGCAATGAAAGCATGTTGGGTAGGGTGCTTACCTTGAACACAGCTGACCTGGGTTCAATTCCCAGCATTAAACATATGGCCCACCCAAGCACCACCAGCAGTAATTCCTGGGTGCAGAGCCAGGAGTAACCCTTGAGGATCTCCAGGTATGACCAAAAAATAAATAACAACAACAAAAATCAAATCTCTTACCCAGATAATCAGTGCTGCGTTTAACTCAGAGCCTATCTATGTCTACTATCAATAACTATAGTTTATTTAAATAAATGTACTATTATTACCTTAGTTGAACTTTGGGGGGGTCATAATATG
>JAOXYA010022455.1:0-13390 GCA_028565675.1 Sorex palustris | reverse complement strand
ACCATTGTATAATTGAAACCCAAGCACAAAAATATGTAAGTCTGGAAAAAAATAATAAAATAAAATGGTAAAAAAAAGAAATATATCAATTTAACTTAAAAAAAATAAAGTTCCATGTCTCCTCATCATGGCAGATTCTGAGTACAACCCTCATCGAGGTGACTTGGTTCTGAACCAGGTGTTCCTCTTCTGGGGTAAACCCAGATGTATTTCTGTCTACCAGGAGTGACATTTAATGCATTGGCAGTGTTGCGCAACCATGACCACTGTCTAGCTACAAAACAGTTTTATCACCCCCAAAAGAAGCCTCAGATGCAGGAAGCAGTTACTTCCCATTCTCACCCTGGCAGCTATGTCCAGCCCTCCATCTAAGATACTTCAGAGAGGGGTTGCAGCTGAGGGAACCCAGGGAGTCACTCATCCATCTGACTGACGGTCCACCTGGGAGCCATAGGCCTGTCTAGTCCACCTTGATTGTCCCCAGCGAGTGACCTTCCCAGATAAGGAGGGCAGAGGTAGGGGGCTTCTTTGGTGATTCTGGAAAATCGTAATTCCTTTGTCTTCTCCTGATCCCCCATATCCTACATGGGTGCTTCTCTATAGTGGTGAATATTGGGATATTAAAGGGGGGAAGAAAGGATATTCTACTGGAGGCACAGGTGAATTTCGTGTCAGTGGGGCATCATGGAATGAGGATCAGGGGGCCAAGCAGTAGGACAGGAGCCCAGGAAAGAAAGAAGATGGAAAGGAGCCATGGTGTTAAGAAGGGATATTGTGGAAAGAAGCAAGTGCTTGAGGGTATTAAAACGGATACCATTCCTTGAGAAACAAGAGTGGGAGAAGAGCATCCAGGACAGAGCTCTGAGGAGAGGAGAACCAACACCAGTGACTAGACTGGAGACATGAGTCATTGAAAATGAGAAGAGGGGCTGGAGAGATAGCATAGTGGGTAGGGTGTTTGCCTTGTACGCAGCCAACCTGGGTTTGATCCCCAGAATCCCATATGGTCCCCTGAGCACCACCAGGAGTAATTCCTGAGCACAGAGCCAGAAGTAACCCCTGAACATTGCCAGGTGTGACAAGAAAGAAAGAAAGAAAGAAAGAAAGAAAGAAAGAAAGAAAGAAAGAAAGAAAGAAAGAGAGAAGAAAACCTATACAAAGAAGGAACCGGAAATCCCAAAAAAGTGAAAGGTCACAAAGATCAAAAGGCAAGCTTATCTTAGGAAGCAGAGGTGTCAGGAGAATGGAGTAAGATTGCTTACTTTGAACACAGCCCTCACCTAGTGAGGTGGGGACAGGAGCTCTAGTGGGAAGTGGGTGAGGAGTGGAATGGGAGCAAGGACAGTCATTTGTGAGCTTCAGGAAGTTTGCCCATTAAAGGGGGGCCCGGGAAGAGTGTTTGGAGGTATTTAGGTTTGGGCTTGCAAAAAGCATATTTGAATGTTGATGGAGAAGTTTCCATCAAGGAGAAATTTCGAGGGCAGGAGAAAAATGAGCCCATGGTGAGGGGGTGGCAGATGAGGACAAAGAGGATGGAGGCAGGACCAGATCCTCTAAGTGTGGATTGCCCAGCGAGAGAGCCTGGGAGGAGACCACCAGTCATTACATATATCTAACACATATAGAACAGGGGTGACCCTGAAAGTGCCAGTCTGCGAGGCGTGCAGAAAAGGGTGTTAGGAAGGTTCCAGCCTTACTCAGAATGAGCACCCATAAATGCTCTTAGACAACAGTTTAAAATCCTGAATCCTGTCACCCCCACCTTCTTCAGGGTCTCCCTCATATTTTCCCAAGGAAAATGAAGTCTCTGGGCGGGGGAGGGGGACATCCACCCCAGTGTAAAGGGACGAGGAATGATCTGAGTGGGGTGGGGAGACAGATTAGAGTCAAAGCAGGAAAATAGGATTGCTTCTTCCCCTGGGGTCACTTGGAGAGAGAGACCCAGGCGTAGACAAAAGAAATGAGAAAGCACGTGCAGGGGGTACACTGCAGAGGAAGAAGCAAAAACGATACCACGGTTTTCTAAAATAAATAGACCTGGAAGGTCTTGAATCATAAATTTTCCTGTCTCTGCAGGATGTACATCCTGAGGTTTGTTTGGCCTCTCTGGAAGAACTGGCTCCATTTCCACTGACAGTGCAAAAGAGTTAGGGCTAGGGGACCGAGTGATAGTACAGCCAGCAGGGTGCCTGCCTTGCATGCAGCTGACCCAGATTCATCCCCTGGCACTCCATATGGCCCTCCAGTCTGCCGGGAGTGATCCCTGAGTCAGAGCCAGAGCCAGGAGCAAGCCTCAAGCACTGCTTACTTTAATGTTGGTATGACCCAACATTTAAAAAAAAAGTCAGGGTTAGCAGGAGCTGAGCGGGTCTTGTCACTGGGTCCATGCACTCAGAAAGGGTTGTGGGGGCTGCCATGAAGGGCTGTGCCTCTGAACTGCTCCAGCCCTCCGCTGCCCTCTGGCATGGAGAGAGGGTCCTCCTTATCCAATTCAAACTTGGCTTCACCTATGGGTGCTCCCATTCTCTCCTTAGCTGTGATGCTGCTAGCATTGAGAGAACTGAGGCAGAAGCTTCTGGTTCGCAGGATCCATCCCAATTTCTCAGAAGGAAGAGGAAAGGTGAAGTTGCATGCTCGCTCTGTGAGCTGGGGCCTTGTACTCCCAAAGGGAAATTGCTGCAGGTTGAGGAGCCACGAGTACACATACATTCCTGGCCCCAGAGTTAGAGGATGGTCACCAGGACAGTGGGACCAACTCCTGCAAACACCATCCAGAACCAGAGAGAGTGTGGGGTAAAGGTGTTTTCCTTGCATACCGCTTACCTGGATTTGACCCCCGGCACTGTATGTGGTTCCCTGAGCTCCACCAGAAATAATTCTTGAGCACAGGGTGAGGAGTAAGCCCTGAACACTACCAAATGTGGCTCCTAAACCAGAACACACAACCCAAAAAGCACCTTGAGGATGTGAGCTTGTTTAACCTCACCCTCTGGGAGGCATAGAATATGACTAGAATTTTCAGATGACACAGAGACCCACTTCTGTTAATAGCATGTCACTGTCATCCAGATGTGGAGGAATTCCCATCAGAACCCGTGGGGGCTCATTCTTGTCCAGGATGGCTCAGCCACCGAGTCCTTGCATTCCGGAAACTTCTGAGAGGGGATCTGATAGACCATATGGTGACTGGAGGTGATAATATCAATTAATTCAGTACAGTTTCTTAGATTGATTATTGGTGTTGGTTTAGAGAGGAACTCCCAAGTGTTATCACCAAAATAAATAATTAACTCTGTGAAGTTCTGGATGTGTTCATTCAATTCATCAATTAGATTGGCGGTAAGAATACTTTTGCAATATATATGAATATTAAATCATCACATTGCACACTTTAAAATTTTAGAGTTTTAGGGGCTGGAGCAATAGCACAGTGGGTGGGGCGTTTGCCTTGCACGCAGCCGACCGGGTTCGATTCCCATCATCTTACATGGTCCCCAGGAGTGATTCCTGAGTTCAGAGCCAGGAATCAGCCCTGAGAATCGCTGGATGTGACCCAAAAAGAAAAAAAAATTAAGATTTTACTTGTTTTTTATTATATCTCAGTCAAGTTGGGGGAGGAGGGGGGAGAACACAAGAAACGGACACAAATTGCCATGAATGTGAGCACGGACCTGAGATTCCACTTGGATTTGGATGATGGAGAAACCACATCAGAACTTCTTTGGTCTGGTGCCAGGGATTGAGCTCCAAGACATAGACAGGCAAAACGCATTCTCTACCACTAAGGTCCTTCAAACATTTGAATAGGGGGAAAATCAATCAACTGTCCAAGAAAAAAACCTGTCAGGATACTTGAAAGCAAGTTTGTTCTAAAAATATCTTATTAGGGGGACCTTATTTTGCTGAAAATACTAAGTTTTCTGGAAGGACAGAAAAGGCTGGAACTAGAAGAGAGGATTTGTGTTGATGGAGGAAACTCAGAGATGTTCCTTCCAGAACAGCAGCCAGGAAAGCATAGCAGGCAAAGCACCATGGAAATGAACTTGCATCAAATTCAAACAGTGTGTAAAAGAATGCACTGCTGTGTTTCCTTCACATAAAAGAAGAGTGGGGATTGAGGATGCAGCTAAAGTGGTCAAGCACATGTCGTGCATGTTCAAGGCCCAGAGTTGGCCCTCAGCACCACCAGGTGCAACTCAGGGATGACTCCCCAATCCATAGAGCATAGCTGGTGAGGGGAGCGAGATGCCCACATTTGTTTCACTTAGAGTAGAGATGACACTGGGTCCGCATTTCGGTCAGCTCGTGGGAACCTGAACCTCAGAGATTGCAAGGATCCTCTCTCCCCACCTCCCAGTCCACTTACACTCTCAGAGCTAAGGACCAGTGTCCCTGGCAAGAAGCAGAACATTCTGGAGGTGCCCCTAAGGCATTGCTGTGTGTCAGGGCCCAGCCACCGTTTTCTGTATTAGACAAGACAGCACATATTTTGGGCTTGGCGAGGCAGAGGTGGCTCTGTCACCATTTCTTTATCACTATTGCTTGCAGCAGCCACAGAGAGCAGGTAAATCCAGCAAGACTTCAGGGCCATGGAAATTTGAATTTCCTATCATTTTCACATAGCATAAAATATTATTCTCCTTCTGATTTTTTTCAAACACACACACACACACAAAAGAAAACTATTCTTGACTCACAGGTGGTATCCTAACACATATGGGTCAGATTCAACCGTGGATGTTTTTCTTTATGGTTCCCACCAAGCAGCCTTAACTTGAGCCTTGAAATTCCATTGCTCTATTGCCCAATAAAACATTTTTCCAAAGCTGAAAGTCCTAGGAATTCCACCCTAAACATGAAATGGTCACTTCTAGGCATGTTTCACCTTCCTGCGGTTCCATGAAGGATGGACCACAGCATCCCGTTGTTTAGGAAAGCTGTAGATATCCAATCCTTTCCACGGGGCATATGCTCTTCTTCTTCCCTACTAAGGACCATCCCCTCAAAGCCATTCCACAGTAGAGTTGGCCCAAATCCCACCTAGAGAGGGGAAGAAGTGGGAATCAGCACGGGAGTGGATGGAGGCTTTTTTATTGTAGGGAGGGGGAGTCATCCTTGGTAGTGCAGTGTCAGGAATTGAACCCAGGTCTCCCTCATAAAAAGCATGTGTTCAGGGCCAGAGTGATAGCACAGAGAGGAGGGGGTGTTTGCCTTTCATGCGGCTGACCTGGGTTCGATCCCCAGCATCCCATATGGTCCCTCCAAGCACAGCCAGGAGTAATTCCTGAGTGCAGAGCCAGGAGTAACCCCTGAACATTACCAGGTAGCACCATAGCACTGTAGCACTGTCATTCCATTGTTCATCTATTTGCTCGAGTAGACACCAGTAACATCTCCATTCTTCCTGTCCCGTGCTAGTGTAGCCCAATGGCATCCGCTTGCTCCAGGAACATAAAGTGAGACTTGTTGTTACTGTTTTTGGCATATCAAATACTACACAGGTATCTTGCCAGGCTCTGCCGAGCAGATGGGATACTCTCGGTAGCTTGCCAGGTTCTCCAAGAGGGACAGAAGAATCGAGCCAGGGTCGGCCATGTGCAAGGCAAACACGCTATCCGCTGTGCTATCGCTCCAGATCAAACATTGCCAGGTATGACCCAAAAATACCAAAATAAATAAATAAATAAAAAATTTTTAAAAAGCACGTGTTCCTCCCTTTGAACATTCAATCTATTTCTTCTATAGGTTCTGTAGGTTCTGTAGCAAGGAGCACAGACTTAACATCATCTACAAGGCTGAGCACAATGAAAAACACAACTAAACTCTTTAAAAATGAGTTCACAGCCAGAGACTTCTAGCTCCACCCACCGCAAGTCCTATCTAAATGTTAGTAGAGGTCAAGCTGCACCTCCACACTCGACTGGTTCTGCTCTTTAGTGTCTTCAGTAAACCTTTGAAGGGACATTAGGGTTCTGGCAGCAAAGAGGGGAAATACGTGATTTGGCCTTTCCCAGGAACACCACACTCCACCGACAGTGACTCACAGGCTTGGCTTGTAAGCGTCTTCGCTAATCATTTTGACCAACTGCTGGTCCCAACTTACTGCCCACTCCAGAAGAACTCCTAGCATATTTGTGGCACAAACAACACCTACCAGCCAATTTCCACTTCCCCACAAAAGCCTCTTTTGCTTTGGCTTTGAGTGAATTGCTTTAGCACTGTGGAATTTTAGCCATAATTCCAAGGAGAGGAAGCCTAATGCCATTTCAAGCATGAAATCATCTATCCCCCCAGTTTAAAGAGCCTCACAGCCCTGATCTCCAAGCACACTCTCCAGAACACCTGCTATTTATGTCATCATTGTGCCCTTGGCCTATCTCAGGCCCCTGCGGTAACTGCATTGGCTTCAAGCTTGGCTCTTGCAACCACCTGCTCCCCAGAAGGATGACCAGACTTACTGGAAGAGAATGCTCCTTACGCAAGGCAATTTGAGATAGAAAATGTCATCCTGGAAGGTTAGGAATTGGGTAGACACGAGAGTCTGAGAAATGCAGATTGTTTGTGCTAGGAAATTGCTCTTGTAATCCACAGGATGCAGCCTTGACCATTATTTTCTCAGGTGGAAACAGAAGCGCCCGGATTGATTTATCACTTTTCATCTCTGCATCCTTCAACTTTGGGTGCTGAGAACATTTTGTTTTTAATTTTTTTAAAATTTGAGCACTGAGGGTTAGAAACTGTTATTAGTAGGAATTCATCCATGAAATATCCCAGAACCATATTTATGTGGCCACTTCCCTCCATCATTGTTCTAGGATCCCTCAGCCACCTTCTCTACATTCCCATGCTAAGCTTCCTACTAAAGACAAGTTCTCAATTTCTGTTGTCCTGGGCCTTTTTTATCCCCCTATCCTGTTTCTTCATAACCATATGTAAGAAAGCTCATTCTGTGTCTGTCCCTTTCCATTATTTAAAGTGCAGTCTGATGCTTTTTATTTCCCCTTCCTTCCCCTTTGTTGCTGGTGACCAAAGGTTTCACACGTTAGACTGTGGTGCTTCCCACTGATTAGGATGCCTGCTGCAGACCAGATAATCTCTCACAGTCACTGGAATATTGTTCCATATACATTGGGTGGCAGCAGGGATCAAACTCACAGCCTCCCATGTGCGAGGCAGGTGCTTTGAGACACAGTCACCCACGGGTCATTTTTGTATGCCCGGACGTTACACAGGAAAGACTGAACCAAGTTTTGTGACACAGATGAATGAATGAAGCTCAATCTTGGGAGTTAGATCAGAATTGACCAGGTTTTTCCAACAGCTCTAGAAAAAAGCTCATTTTAGAAATTAATACCATCACTGCACTGAACTTAATGAGCTTCATATTTTAAAATTTTACAAACCTTGAATCATAAATTCAAGATGACTGCCCTTATATCTACTCTGAAGACAAGGAGAATGAAAGAGGAGTGTTAGGCCCCAACTGTACCCTTTGTCAGCAAGGTGAAAGCTCTCCTAGGACCACCCAATCCCATAGACCTCATCAGCCCAATGAACAAGACTGTCACCTCTGTCCTCACAGGAACATGAAGAAGGCTAAGAGCGCAAATGCTCCATTTACCCAGACTCTAATGTGGAAAAAGAGCCCTTGGTGGCTACTAGGAAGGTCAACCTAATGTTTGGCACAAATGACTAAGCCATTTTGAAGAATGAAAGCCCTAAAAAGAAAACTGGCTATGTTCCCTACTAGTTACATTATACTAGTATACATTATAAAACTTCAGGAATAAAATCAGGGTGGTACAGAGTGATAGAAATTGGCCCAGAAACAGATCCCAGTATCTATAACAATATAATATATTATTTTTTAATTAAAATAAATTTGATGATATCTGTGTATAGCCTTATATATATTGTGCTTCTGGCCTGTCAGTCTTAATCTCTCTCAAATAACTGTGTATTCATATATATGAATATATATACATATATATTTTAAATGTATTCCTGCTGCTTAGGGAACATGTGAGACTGAATGGACCATGGAGCTTGTTGGAGGGAGAATTATCTTAGAATGGATAATTCACCCCACTGATGGGCCAGCACTCACCCCTCTCTTTGAATCTGGCAAAGTCAGAAGGAAGTGTCCACAGAGCATCCAGGGAATATTTTAGCAATTCCAAGAACTACAAGCTCTATCTCCCCTGAGAAAAGGTTGAATTTCCAAGAAAACCTGAAGTGAGAAGTAGGAACTATTCTAGCTTTAGACAAAGAAGAGGAAGGGGGTGAGCAGAAGCTGAAAGTGACAGTGGATGGAAGGGGAAAACAAGGAGAAGGTGACTTCTCACAGCACAGCTTTGTTTGAGAGGATAAAGTCTCTGACAACAGAGGAATAACTTGACTTGAAGAGAGTCTTTTTCTGCTCTCTGATAAGAAAAGTTACTCTTCATGAACAGATTTGCAATGGTCCCAGGATGGGGAGGAAGTGTGTGGTTTGTGGGAAAACCATGAATAGAAAGTTCTAGAGGAAGTGAGAGTATTGTTAGGTCAGTACTCACTTTATAGAGCTCTGGTAGAAATGATCCAAAAACTCATCACTTCAGGGAAATAGCTCAAAGGGCTGAAGTACATGTGCTATATGCATGGCCCCAAGTTCAATCCTCAGCACCACATGGTTCCCCAAGCATTGCTGGGTATGGACAAGGTATCCCCTATAGCACCGAACTTGAGTAGCATCCCCTCACTTGACCCAAACCTATTTGACATACACACAGTACTGCTGAGTCCCCTGAGAACTGCTATAGAGGAGGAAGGAAGGAGTGAGGGGGATGGAGGAGGAGGGGAGGAAAAGAAAAAGCAGAAGAAAATTGTGGGCATCCTGTGAGATCACTGCTCTCAGTTCCACTGAGTGCATCCTTTCTTCAGAGTTCTATCAGGAACATTCAAAGAAATATTTCTGTTTCCTCCACTATGCTATGGAAGCATCAACCTTTTTAGCTTCCCTGACATTTGGCTTTCTTACTGTCAAAAAGCTAAATGTGTTGGTCAGGTCAATCAATGTAACTTCCAAAACCTGTTAAGGCACAATGCATAATTGATGAAACCAGAAAATGAGGAAGAGGAAGCAATTCACTGATGAATTCCTACCTCCAGTTACATATCTTCTCTAGAGATTGTGTGGAAGCCACCAGCAAGCATACATAACATGTCAACAACATACATGAGGTAAAAATGATTGAAAACCAAGCTATAATAAATGAGGGTTTTAAAAGAAAGATATTTCAACCTCTATGTGGTATATCAAACTTGTAATAAAACAAAATTAGGATGTCGCTGACCCTAATTGCCAATACTGAATTTGGCCCCTTGAGCATTACCAGCAAGTGGCCCCTGAACACTGCTAGGTGTGGCCCCCAAATCACCATACCCCCAAATTAAAATAATTAAATACAATTAGAAATAAAAGAAAAGAGGAATGAATAATAAAAGACTGGGATCAAATCGGAAGAGAATGTTCTCTATGTTTCATTCCTGTGCCCAGCTCCTCAGTCTAAGCAACAGAACCTTGTATTTTCTCTCTGGCATTAAGGACAAGAAAAACCTCAGCAAAGAGTCTTATTCACAGATGCATACCAGTGTCTTTAGTTCTTGGAAGCAGATTAGCAAGTGTGAGATTTCAAGCCTGAGATAAATATGCTTTCAATTCGAAAGGACGTAGCTGAATTGCATGTCCAAGACCACAGGGCTTTATGCCGCTGCCACATCAACAGGACTCTTTCATGTTGTGCCAATCTACTGAAAGATGGTATCTTCTAATTCCTTCATTTGCTGGTCATTTGTATTTTCTTTTCTATAAAGAGCTTATTCAAGTCGTTTTCCCACTACAATTTAACTTCTTGGTTATTTCTGTCAGTTTGCCGTTCTTTGAATATTAGAACATTAAACTATGAGATGTATTGCTAATATGTCCACACAATCCAAAGAACACAAAAACACTCATGTGAGGGGCGGGAGCAATAGTTCAGCAGGTAGGGCACTTATCTTGCACGCTGCCAACTCAGATTTGATCCTCGGTATCCTATACAGTCTCCTGAACCAGTCAAGAATGACACAGAATGACACCTGAATGAAAATCAGTAAGCCCTGAGAACCACTAGGTGTGGCCCCAAAGCAAAATACTTAACCCAAACACTCGTGTGAAAAGACATATGCAGACCTATGTTCACTGCAGCCACGAAATAGCCAGGAATTATTCCAAGTGCCCAACGATAGTTGAGGGGATTACAAAAAAAGTTTTGATTTACATACACAGGGTAATTCTACTCAGCTTAAGAGGTAAAATCTTGCCCTTTGCTACAATGTTAATGGAACTGGAGTGGGGTCATACTAAGCAAAGTAAAATCAAAGGAAAAAGACAAAACACTGTAGATTTTCACTCATACATGGTATTAAAAGTAACAGTGCAAAGGAACAAGAAACCTTGGATTTTTTTTTGAGGGGGGCACATCTGGTTCAGGGCTTACTCCTGAGTCTGTGCTCAGAGATCACTCCTACTGGTGTTCAGGAGACTATATGGGATGCCAGAGATCGAACCCAGGTCTGCCATATGCAAGGCAAGTACCCTATCCACTATACTGTCTCTCCAGTCCCCTCTTACTATTTTTTTAAATGACCAAAGGAGTTTATTTCTTTCAACCAGTGAGTTAGAACTCTGAGAACAAAAGATGCAGCGTTTGGTAACCTGCTTGGCTTCCTAACTCATCTGTTAAATTTCCACAGTGTCAGGTAGATGTTTCACAAGATAATTCCTTTGATTCTGAGCTGATTTTCTAACAGTACCCAGGCCAAGCTATACCAGTATCTCAGTAGTCTGTAGATCAGCTCACTGACACCATCTAGAAGTCTGTAAAAAAAAAAAAAAAAAAAAAAAAAAAAAAAAGGTAGGCCAGGGGCCAGAGATAGTATAAGGAGTGGGCATTTGCCTTGCATGCAGTCGACCTGAGTTCAATCCCTGGCACACCATATGGTCCCACCAGAAGTAGAGTCAGAAGTAATCCTTGAGCACCTCTAGGAATGACCCAAAATCCAACATAAATAAGTAAAAGTGTGGGGTCCCCTCTTGGGTCCAGGGAGGGGATGCAGGGCCCAGCAGCACATGTTCTGTGTGTGTGGGATACTGATGCTGGGGTGGGAGAGGTGGAACCCACCAGAAGAAGAAAGCTTCCCAGGTAGCTGTGTGCTCTGTTGCAGATCATCTGGCTTCTAGCTGTCTCCTTCATGAGTTGCAGGTGACTTGAGTGAAGTGGGGAGCAAGGGAGGTAACCTCAAGAAGTGCACCTACCTCTCTGCCTGCACCCCCGCTTCCAACACACACACACTTGGGGAAATTCCTGGTGTGGATTAGGACTGGTGATGTGCACCATGAACACTTCAATGCCACAAATACACACATCCCATCAGCCTCTCAAAGTAGCCATGAACCTAAAGTCCACCTACTCTGCACGTGCGCAGGAATTGGTCCCAACCACCTGGGTTCTCACGGAGTTGGGACTCAGGGTGCAGAAAGAAATTGCCTTTGGTTATGAAAAGTCCGTCAGTCCTAACCTATCGGCACGGGCATCCCAGGGGGCCTTCCCGTGCATAGAACTTTAGGAGGAGATGAAATAGTGAAGTAAAATAGTTTATTGAAAGAAATATGCTTAGGGACTGGAGCGATAGCATAGTGGGTAGGGCATTTGCTTTGCTCACAGCCGACCTGGATTCAATTCTCAGCATCCCATATGGTCCCCCGAGCACCGCTAGGAGTAATTCCTGAATGCATAAGCCAGGAGTAACCTCTGTGTATCGCTGGGTATGACCCAAAAAGAAAAAAAAAAGAAAGAAGAAAGAAATGTGTTTAGAAAAATGTGAGAGGAGAGAAAGGGAGAAAACCTGGACTTCTACAGAGGGCCAAGAGGGCCCCAATACAATTCTGACCACAAAACTGAAGTTACAAAAGGAGGGGAGGGGAGTGTAAGGTAGAGGAAGTATTTCTCTATCTCTCCTGGCCTCAGGGGGAAAGGAGGAGGTATGACCTATGGCAATTCCTGTCACTCATTTCTGCCAGGATCCTCCTGGTACCTATACACACAAACTGACATATATACCATATGAACTTATCATATAAACACATACCCTACATACATACCCTCAATATATATATATATATACCATATATATATACACCATATATATGGTAAGTTCATATATACCATATGAACTTACCATATAAACAAATACCCTACAGTTCCACATATGTACATTCACAAGTACATATATGCTTGTGTACATATAATGAATACATGATGTACTAAATTGCACAGCGAACGTATGCAATATATGCTTGCAGGAACTCACACAGAGAGTACACAGACACACACACTGCGAGGCTTTTTTTTTTTTTTTTGGCTTTGGGAAAACACCCAGCAGAGTTTGGAGGCTACTTGTGGCTGTTGCTTAGGGGTTGCTCCATCAAAGCTCAGTGGACCATGCAGTGCCAAGGATTGACCTGGGGACCCTGATGCAAAGCTGCACTCCAGCTCTTGAGCAATGCCCCTGCACCCCCACCCCTACCCGTCAGGCATTTTAGTGAGAGGAATCACATCAGGTGCTTATGGGGTGCATCTGCCTGGCACGCTGCCCGGCATTTCTCAATTTGATTTTTTTTTCTAGATCCTAAATAACATTCATCGATGTGGAAAGCAAGGGCATTTTCTGACTGTGCCCCAGGCTGAAATCTGCACACAGAAAACCACTGTCTATTTCCTGGGTCAGGTGGTGGAGAAACGGTTCCTCCTTTTGCAAAGGGGCCCTTCTTTGGGAGAGCCGAGCCCAAATGCATTGAAGTCTCGTTTTCAGATTCTCAGCTGCCGTGTTGTCTGGCTGAGTCAAAGTATTAGGTCATCTTCTCTTCTCAGTACTCACAAGTGTTTAGGGAGCAGGGACTCTAGTGATGAGTGGCCACGTGGAGGCCACAGTGTGTGCCAGGAACTTTCATATTACAGCTTGTCCAACCGAGATTGCAAAAATCCCATGCAACGGTCCATAACCATGACACACGGTAGCCATGTCTATAACCTGTAGGGACCAGTGTCAGCTCAGTTCCAGCGCTGGGGCAGCTTCACAGACTGCTGAAGGCCCCTAAAGATGCCACGAGAGCCCACAGTCTTTGTCATCTGGGTCCTCCAATGAAAATTTTTTACACTATATTTTGTTTTGTTTTGTTTTTGTTTTTTTGGAAACAAGTAAAAGACTCTATTCTATTGTTGTTTTCGGAAAAAGGTAAAAGCCACTTGCTATATATATACATATATATATATATATATGTATATATATAAAGAAAATGCTCAGTTGG
>JAOXYA010022425.1:0-13391 GCA_028565675.1 Sorex palustris | reverse complement strand
AGTCTCCAATGGAGACGTTACTGGGCCCGCTCGAGCAAATCGATGATCAACGGGAGGGCCTTTACTTTTACTTTACTGTCAGATGCACAAACAAACAGAAAGAAACATTAGGAGAGACAAATATATACACACATGAACATTATGAGAGACACACACATGTCTTCCCAGCAAGGGGCCACAAGGCCTCCAGCACATACCCCACTGCAAAAGACAAACATGGACAAATAGACCCAAAGCCACGGGAGCAATACAGGGCTCAAGTCCAGACACACAGATGCACATGTGCATACATGCACACACAAGCACTCACAATGACCCACACCCAGGCACACTCACACTGAAGCCCTCAGGTTCTGTGCCGGCTCTGGGTGGAGCCGCCCTGATGGGCTGTATTGGTCACCCTGCAGCCCCCTGTCTATCCCCAGGCTGCCAAGGTCTGGGGTGGATGGTGGCCCTCCCAGCCCCGTGCCTGGCTCCACTCAGGCTGGGGTGCAGCACCCTCTCCCAGTAACACAGGTGCAGGGGACAATCTGCCTAGGCCTCCAGCTTGACCGTACTGAGCTGCCAGGGCAGAGCTGAGTCCTGGCTCCTGGCACTGACACCCAGCTGGCCTCAGGAAATCCCCCTCTGTGGCCCTGCAACATCGACCCTCGATGCATCCACATGGGGGAAGGTGCGCTGGCACCAGGCTCCTCCTGGCCCAGCTGGACACGTCCCTGCCAGCCTCTGACATGGCACAGGGCAAAGGAGGTGTTCCCTGAGAGAGAAGGGAAATGGTCACCTCAAGGGGAAGGATGGTCTTCTCCAGGAAAGAGAAAGAGAAGAGAGGCAGGAGTGTCCAGGGGAAAGGGTCATTTTTTCTCAGAGAAGAAGACAGGCAAGGCCAGGGGGAAATGGTGGTTTTCTCTGAGAGAAAGAAAGAAGACAGGCGCATCCATAATAGAGGGAGGTTTTCTCCCACAGAGAGAAGGAAGACAAGAGGATACAGGAAGAAAGGGTGGCTTTCTCTCAGAGAGAGTAAAGGGAGACAGGCATGACCAGGGAGAAAAGGTGGTTTTTTTCTCAGACAGGGAAGGGAGACAGACACACACGTCAAAGGGAAAAAGCTAGTTTACTCTAGACAGAGAAGAGAGATAGGCCTGTCCAGGGAGAATGAGTGGTTTTCTCTCAGAGAAGGGAGGCAGACATTATCAAGGGAGAATGGGTGCTTTTCTCCCAGACAGGGAAGGGAAACAAGCATGTCAAAGGGGAGAAAGGGTGGTTTTTCTCTCAGAGAGAAGGGAGAAGGGTATGTCAAGAGGGAAAGGGTATTTTTCTCTCAAGCATGGAAGGGAGAAAGACATATCAAGGGAGAATGGGTGATTTTTTTCTGACAGGGAAGAGAGACAGGCACATCAAGGGGAAAGGGTGGTTTTCTCTCAGAGAGAGTAAGGGAAGGCCTGTCAAGGGGAATGGGTGGTTTTCTCTCAGAGAGAAGGGAAACAGGTATGTCCAGAAGGGAATGGGTGATTTTCTCTCAGGCATGGAAAGGAGAAAAATAGATCAAGGGAGAATGGTTGGTTTTCTCTCACACATGGAAGGGAGACAGGCTTGTCCAGATGGGAAGGGTGGTTTTCTCTCAGACTAAGAAGGGAGAGAGACATGTCATGGGAGAATGGGTGGTTTTCTCTTTGTGATTTTCATTAGGCATGGAAGACAGAGACAGAAAACAGAAATGTCCAAGGGGGAAAAACTTTGCTTTTCTCTGAGAAACAGAGAGAGATGGAAGACAGGAGTGTCCAGAAGAAAAGGGTGACTTCCTCTCAGAGAGGGAGAAGAGAAACAGGCATGTCCAGAGGGGAAAGGTGATTTTCTCTCAGGCATGGAAGGGAGAAAGATATGTCAAGGGAGAATGAGTGATTTTTTTTCTCAGACAGGGAAGAGAGATAGGCATATCAAGGGGGAAAGAGTGGTTTACTCTCAGAGAGAGTAAGGGAGACAGGTCTGTCAAGGTGAATGGGTGGTTTTCTTTCAGAAAGAAAAAGGAAACAGCCATAACCAGAGGAAAAGGTTGTTTTTCTCTTGGGCATGGAAAGGAGAAAGACATATCAAGGAAGAATGGTTAGTTTTCTCTCACACATGGGGAGAAGAGTAGTTTTCTCTCAGACTGAGAAGGAAGAATGCATATCATGGGAGAATGGTGGTTTTCTCTGTATGTTTTTAGTTAGGCATGGAAGAAAGATACAGAAGAAAACAGAAGTGTTTTCTTTTCTCTGAGAAACAGAGAGAGAGGTGGAAGACAGGAGTGTCCAGGGGAAAAGAGTGACTTTCTCTCAGAGAGGGAGAAGAGACACAGGCATGTCCAGAGGGGAAGGGTGGTTTTCTCTCAGACAGAGAAGGGATACAGACATGTCTAGAAGGGGAGAGTGGTTTTCTCTCAGGTATGGAAGGGAAAAAATTCATGTCAAGGGAGAATGGGTGATTTTTCTCAGATAGGAAAGGAAGACAGGCACACCAAGGGAAAAAGGGTGGTTTTCTCTCAGAGAGAGTAAGGGAGACAGGCCTGTATAGGGGAATGGGTGGTTTTCTCTCAGAAAAGGGAAATAGGCATGACCAGAGGGGAAGGGTGGTTTTCTCTGAGAGAAAGAAGACAGGCACATCCATAATAGAGGGTGGTTTTCTCCCACAGAGAGTAGGAAGACAAGAGGGTACAGGAGGAAAGGGTGGCTTTCTCTCAGAGAGAGTGAAGGGAAACAGGCATGACCAGGGAGGAAGGGTTTTTTTTTCAGACAGGGAAAGGAGACAAACATGCACGTCAAAGGGGAAAGGTGGTTTGCTCTAGACAGACAAGAGAGATAGGCCTGTCATGGGAAAATGGGTGGTTTTCTTTCAGACAGAAAAGGGATACTGGCATGTCTAGAGGTGAAGGATGGTTTTCCCTCAGGAAAGGGAGACAGGGAGTTAAGGGAGAATGGGTGCTTTTCTTCCAGACAGGAAAAAGAGACAGGCATGTCAAAGGGGAAAGGGTAGTTTTTCTCTCAGAGAGAAAGGAGAAAGGTATGTCAAGACGGGAAGGGTGTTTTTCTCCCAGGCATGGAAGGAAAAAAGACATGTCAAGGGAGAATGGGTGACTTTTTTCTCAGACAGGAAAGAGAGACAGGCACAACAAGGGGGAAAAAGTGGTTTTCTCTCAGAGAGAGTAAGGGAAGGCCTGTCAAGGGAAATAAGTAGTTTTCTCTAAGACAGAGAAGGAAAACAGGCATGACCAGAGGGGGAGGGTGGTTTTCTCTCAGACTGAGAAGGGAGAGAGATATGTAATGGGAGAATAGGTAGTTTCTCTGTATGTTTTTAGTTAGGCATGGAAGAAAGAGACAGAAGGAAACTGAAGTATCCAAGGGTAAAAACATTGCTTTTCTCTCAGAGACAGTGAGAGATGGGAGACAGGAGTATCCAGGGAGAATGGGTGATTTTTTTTTCTCAGACAGAGAAGAGATACAGGTTATCTAGGGGAATGGGTGTTTTTCTCTCAGACAGAGAAGGGAGACAGGCATGTCCAGAGGAAAAGGGTGTTTTTCTCTCAGTCATGGAAAGAAGAAAAAGAAATCAAGGGAGAATGGTTAGTTTTCTCTTACACAGGGAAGGGAGACAGGAACATCAAGGGGGAAAGGGTGGTTTTCTCTCAGAGATAGTGAAGGGAAACAGGCATCCAGAAGGGAAGGGTGGTTTTCTCTCAGACTGAGAAGGGAGAGAGGCATGTCATGGGAGAATAGGTGGTTTTCTCTGTGTGTTTTTCATTAGGCATGGAAGAAAGAGACAGGAAACAGAAGTGTCCAGGGTAAAAGTTTTGCTTTTCTCTGAGAGACAGTGAGAGATGAAAGACAGGAGTGTCCAGGGAAAAGGGGTGACTTCCTCTCAAAGAGGGAGAAGAGAAACAGGTGTGTTCAGAGGGGAAGTGTTGTTTTTCTCTCAGAGAGAGAAGGGATACAGACTTGTCCAGAGGGGAAGAGTGGTTTTCTCTCAGACAGGGAAGGGAGACAGGCACATCAAAGAGGAAAGGGTGACTTTCTCTCAGACAAAGAAGAGAAATAATCATGTCCAGAGGGGAAGGGTGGTTTTCTCTCAGACACTGAAGGGAGAAAGACATGTCAAGGGAGAATGGGTGATTTTTTTCTCAGACAGGGAAGGGAGACAGGCACATGAAGGAAAAAAGGGTGGTTTCTCTCAGAGAGAGTAAGGGAGACAGGCCTGTCTAGGGGAATGGGTGATTTTCTCTCAGAGAGAGTTAGGGAGACAAGCTTGTTCAGAGTGGAAGGGTGGTTTTCTGTCAGACAGAGAAGGGAGAGAGGCATGTCATGGGAGAATAGGTGATTTTCTCTGTGTTTTTCTCTCGGGCATGGATGAAAGAGGAAAATATGAGTATCCAATGGAGATGTTACTGGGCCCGCTCGAGCAAATGAGTATCCAAGGGAAAAAAAACTTTGGTTTTCTCTGAGAGACAAAGAGAGAGGTGAGAGATAGGAGTGTCCAGGGGGAAGGGTGATTTTCTCTCAGAGAGAGAGAGGAGGGAAACAGGTATGTCAAGAGAGAATGGTTGGTTTTCTCTCAGACAGAGAATGGAGACAGACACAGCAAGGGGAAATGGGTGGTTTTCTCTCAGGAGAATGGAGGCATGTCAGAGGGGAAGGGTGGTTTTCTCTCAGACAGAGAAGGAAGAAAGGCATGACTAGAGAAAGGTGTTTTTTTCTCTCAGGTAGGGTATGCAGAAAGATATGACAAGGGAGAATGGTAGGTTTTCTCTCAGTCAGGGAAGAAGACAGCTACATCAAGAGGAAAAGGGGGGTTTTCTCTGAGAGAGAAAAAAAAGACAGGCACATCCAGAAGAGAGGGTGGTTTTCTCCCACAGAAAGAAGGAAGACAGTCCAGTACAGGTTGAAAGGGTGGTTTTCTCTCAGACAGGAAAGGGAGACAGACATGTCAAAGGGGAAAGGATGGTTTTCTCTTAGTGACTGTGAAGTGAGACAGGCATGTCAAGGAGAATGGGTGGTTTTCTCTCAGTGATTGTGAAGTGATACAGGCATGTCAAGGGGAATGGGTGGTTTTCTCTCAGACAGAGAAGGCAGACAGGCATGTTAAGGGGGAAAGGTTGGTTTTCTCAGAGAGAGAAAGAAGACGGCATGTCCAGAAGGGAGGGTGGTTTTCTCCCACAGAGAGAAGGAAGACAGGAGGGTTAGGAGGAAAGGGTGATTTTTCTCTCAAAGAGAATGAAGGGAGATAGGCATGGCCAGAAAGGAAGTGTAGTTTTCTCTCAGAGAAGGAAGGGAGACAGGAATGTTAAGGGGAATGTGTGTTTTTCTCTCATACTGAGAAGGGAGACAGGCATGTCAAGGGAGAATGGGTGGTTTTCACTCAGACAGAGAAAGGAGACAGGCTTGTCCAGAGTTGGAGGGTGGTTTTCTCTCAGGCATAGAAGAAAGAGACAGAAGGGAAAGAGGAGTGTCCTGTTTTTTTGGGTTTTTTCCAAGGGAAAAAATTTTGGTTTTCTCTGAAAGACAGAGAGAGAAATGGAGTGTCCAGGGGGAAAGGGTAATTTTCTCTATGAGAGAGAGGAGGGAAACAAGTCTGTCAAGATAGAATGAGTGGTTTTCTCTCAGACAAAGAATGGAGACAGGCAAGGGAGAATGGGTAGTTTAGTTTTCTCTCAGGAGAAGAGAGACAGGCATGTCCAGAGGGGAAGAGTGGTTTTCTCTCAGAAAAAGGATACATACATATCTAGAGGACAAGGGTGTTTTTCTCTCAGGTAGGAAAGGTAGAAAGATATGAGAAGGAAGAATGAGTGATTTTCTCCCAGACAAGGAAGAGAGACAGGCACGTCAAGAGGGAAAGGGTAGTTTTCTCAGAAGAGAGAAATAAGACAGGCATGTCCAGGAGAGCGGGTGGTTTTCTCTCACAGAAAGAAGGAAGACAGAAAAGTCAAGGAGGAAAGGGTGGTTTTCTCTCAGAGACAGTGAAGGTAGACAGGGATAATCAGAGGGGAAGGGGAGTTTTCTCTCAGACAAGGAGGGAGACAGACACATCAAAGGGGAAAGAACGATTTTCTCTCAGAGAGAGTGAAGGAAGACAGGCATGATCAGAAGGGAAGGGCAGTTTTTTCTCAGACAGGGAAAGGAGACAGACATGTCAAAGAAGAATGGGTGATTTTATCTCAGACAGAGAAGGGAGACAGGCATGTCCAGTGAGGAAGGATGGTTTTCTCTCAGGCATGAAGGAGATAGGCATGTCAAGGGACAATGGGTGATTTTCTCTCAGACAGATAAGGCAGGCAGGCATGTCAGGGGAGAATGATTGTTTTTTCCCCAGAGAGGGAAGGAGACAGGCATGTCAAGGGGTAAAGGTTGGTTTTCTCAGAGAGAGAAAGAAGATAGGCACATCCAGAAGAAATGGTAGTTTCTGCCACAGAGAGATGGAAGACAAGAGGGTCAGGAGGAAAGGGTGGTTTTCTGTCAGAGAGTAAAGGGAGATAGGCATGTTGAGGGAAAATGGTTGGTTTTCTCTCAGGCAGAGAAGGGAGACAGGTATGTCAAGGGGGGGAAAGAGTGGTTCTCTCTGAGAGAAGAAAGACAGGATCATCCAGCAAGAAAGGGTGGTTTATTCTGCGTGTGAAAGAGAGAGAAGGAAAACAGCAGTGCTCAGGGGAAAGAGTTGTTTTCTCTGAGAAAATGGGAGAGGCAGAGAGAGGCATGTCCAGAGGGTAGGTTTTTTTTCTCTCAGAGAGAGAGAAGAAACACAGGCATGTCCACCAGAGGGAAAGGGTTGTTCTCTCTCAGACAGAGAAGGGAGACAGGCATGTCAAAGGGTAAAGGGTTAAGGGTAAAGGGTGGTTTTCTCTGAGAAAGACAGACAGAGAAGGTAGACAGGCACTTCCACAGGGAATAGGTTGTTTTCTCTCAGAGAGAGAAGAGAGATATTCAGGGAGAAAAGTTATTTTTCTCAAAGAGTGAAGGGAGACAAGAGTATCCAGTGGAAAGGATGGTTTTCTCTCAGAGAAGAATATAGCCTTGTCCATGGGGAAAGGGTGGTTTTCTCTGAGAGAGAGAGAGAGAGAGAGAGAGAGAGAGAGAGAGAGGAGACAGGCTTATGCAGAGACAATGGGTGATTTTCTCTGAGAGAAAGGAGACAGCAAGTCCAGGGAAAAGGGTGGTTTTCTCTCACAGAGAGTTTAGGGAGGTGGGAAAATTGGTGATTTTCTCTAGAGAGATTAGGAAGACCAGCACGTCCAGTGGAGTGGGTGGCTTTCTCTCAGAAAGAGCGAGAAGGAAGACAAGCATGTCCAGGGGTGAAATGTGGTTTTCCTTCATAGAGAAGAGAGACAGCATGTCTCGGCAGCAAAGGGTGGTTTTCTCTCCGAGAGAAGGACGATGGGGTTGTCCAGGAGGAAAGGTGGTTTTCTCTGAGAGAGAGAAGGGAGACAGGAGTGTCCAGGGGAAAGCAATGGCCCAGTCACACAGGGCACAGAAAGGAAGGGGTGAGGAACTTGGGGGCCACAGGCCTGGGCAGGAACAAGACCCCCCCTGCTTGGCTGCCCCAGGTGTGCTTGGAGGTGACAGTCACGGTGCTGGCTTCGTGCTGGTCTCAAGGACCTGAGTGGAAGGGGCCACCCCTGGGTGGAGGTCCTCGGGCACAGACACCCCATCTACTGCAGCCGGGTGGGGACAGGACTGCAGACAAACTGTTGGGCAGAGACGCCAGAGCAGCACCTCCGGCCTGCCTGGGGCTCCCTCAGGGTGGGAGGCAGAGGGGAGGTGGGGCGGCCTGGGGGTAGCTGCCTCGGGGCGCAGCTATTTTTTTTTTCATTGAATCACCATGAGATACAGTTAAAAAGCTTTCATGTTTGAGTTACAATCAGACAATGGTTGAACACCCATCCCTCCACCAGTGCACATTCCCCACCACCAATGTCCTCAGTATCCCCCCATCCAATCCTCCCCTGCCTCCATGGCAGACAGTTTCCCCTGTACTCTGTCTCTCCTTTGGAGCATTATGGTTTGCAACACAGGCATTGAGAGGCCATGGCGTTTGGTCCTTTATCTACTTTCAAGCGCTATACCCACTGGCCTGGCCCCCCTGCAGAGACCCGGGTCCAGTGTGCCCCAGTATCCCCTCAGCTGAGTGTTCCCCCAGCATAGCCAAACCACTATGGCCCAGGCCAACTGCGTGACCAGAAACAGCCCTGGGCTAGTGACCCGTGGTGACAGACTAGGTGGCCTCTCCACAGACTCACCCGGCCCGGCTCCACCAAGCCACACTCCCTGCTGCACATCATGTTCGCATGCTCACAAAGAAACATACACACAATCACTCTCACACACCCAGCCTCACACACATACAACAAAGAAACAAACACATAGAAACACTCACACTCTCACTCACACAAAAGCACACTCGGGCTCTGCTGCCCCCGTCGGGAAGAGATGAAATTGCAGCCCCAGGCTACAGGAGCCTCTTCTGGGAACGGAGTTCCCTGGCGGGCAGGCGAGGAGGCAGCAGGGCAGGGGCCTGGTGACCCGGCTGTGGCAGGGATGGTGACTGGGAACTACGAAATGAGAGGTGGGTGGCCTGGGAAGATGACTTAGCTTGGGAGACCAGGACCTCAGGCCCAGGTGAATGACACACGGGGACAGCCTGTGGTGACCATCTGGGCGACTCTTATTCAGGTTCACACTGGCTCACCTCCAGCAAGCCCAGTCTCCCTGAGTCAGAACAGAGGATTCTCACAGCACACAAAGAAAAACGCTTACTGCCACCCGCAGAACACACACAAGCATACTCACTGTCGCTGACACAGAAACACACTCCCCGTCACACACACAGAAATACACTCCCAGTCACACACACAGAAACACACTCCCCATCACACACACAGAAACACAGACCCCATCACACACACAGAAATACTCCCCGTCACTCACACACAGAAACACACTCCCCATCACATACACACAGAAACACACTCCCCACCACTCACACACAGAAACACACTCCCCGTCACTCACACACTGAAACATACTCCCTGTCACTCACACACAGAAAAACACTCACAGTCACTCGCACACAGAAACACACTCCCCATTACTCACACACAGAAAAACACTCACAGTCACTCACACACAGAAGCACACTCATACGCACAAACAGAAAAAAAACACTGTCACTCATATAGAGATACACACAGAGAAACAAACTCACTTACAGAAACAGAAATCTGTAAGTCTACAACTCTACCTCAGGATGTCTCACTAATAAAATTTTTTAAAAGGCAAAAAAAATTAATAAATAAATAAAATTTAAAAAATAATAATAAAAATAAATTAAAAAAACACACTAATTGTCACTCACATAGAGACACAAAGAAACACACCAAATGTCACAAAAACACTCGCTGTCACTCACAGGCAAATGCACCCTGTGGAGTCTGCTGCCCCGTGTGGCCCAAGGCGGTATCGCAGGCGCGGCTGCTGGGGCTGATTCCCAGCCCAGGGTCCCAGCAGGAGGGGAGAGAGGCCAGAGGGATGGTGGTCACACACACACATACACACACATATACACACATCACACACACACCCCATGGACTCTGCTACCCCCGTGTGGTCCAAGGCGGCACTGCACTTCCTGGGCTGCAGGAGCCTCTCCCCAGGTTGGTCTAAGGGGGGGGGCGGGGGGATGCAGGGAGAAAGGGGCCACCGCTGGGCAGCGGGCAGGTGAGTAGCGCAGAGGGGAGAGGGGCTGCTGTGAGGGGCAAACAGCAGAACAGAGACTGGCATGAGGCAGGCACCGCTACTCCAAGAAACGGGACCTGTTTAGTGGCCTGTGCTGATGGCCCGAGGTGACAGTCTGGGCGGTCCCCAGGTGACTCATCCTGGACCAGTTCCACATCCCAGACTCTGAGCGAGAAGCTCAGCATCCACACGGCCGTTCACACAGACTCAAGACACACACACACTTTTCCTGTGAGCTCTGCCGCCCCCGTGTGGCCAGGGTTGGCATTACAGAAGGCAGGAGCCTCTTCGGAGCTGGTGTCAGGCTGGGTGGGGCCGGGGCAGGGCAAGCACTGGGTAGGCCAGGGGACCCGTCACACCAGCCACCTAGGACGGGGTTCGCCTGCCTCGGGCTGGACATTCACGTGCAGGTCTGCCCTCAACCCGCACCCCGGACTCAGGGAGCCTGACCCCGCCCCACAGAAGTGGGGGTCCCCAGGAGGGGCCACATAGGCCCATAGGAGCCCAGTTGCATCACGGACAGCACCCAAGGCGGGGGTGCTGTGCACATCATGGAGTTGGGGGATCTCAGCCAGACACGGGGACGCACCCGACCTCCCCCTGGCCCCGCAGCTCAGATGCACACGCCCCCGTGGGGTTCCCAGGCCACAGCTGAGTGCCCCTGCTCTGTGCTCCCCCGTCGGACCCCCCCAGTTAGGACCTCCCTGGCCTGTCTCTGGAAGAGCCCCCAGCGGGGTGCACACACAGCAACACCCCGGTCCCAGCCCTTCTCCCCAGGACGAAATCAGCCAGCTCGTCAGGTGAGCCTGCAGAACCCGCTGCAGAGAAGCCCCCGGAAGCCTCCAGACAAGGACAGACGGGCACGCCCAGGGAGGTCTGCGGCACCTCCAGGGACCGCAGGGCACAGCGAGGCCCGGCTCCCGTGGGGTTGGGGCTCCCCCTGCTGGACACCCTCGTCATTACAGGCTCAGCCTGGTGGCGCTATGGGACAGGTGAGATGTGGGGGTGCCCCCTGCCAGGTGTAAACGCCCGTCCTCTCGGCACAGTCCTCTGCCTGGGCAAGACCCTAAAGGCCACTTGGTTAGGCTCGGCTGATGGCCTGGAAGTGGGAGTCACCCCAGCCATGCCACCACTCACCTGGGGATACTATGTTACCCTCCACATACCTCCAGGAGACAGTCCAGGGGTCCCGGCAGGCGGGAACAAGCTGGAATGAGGGCCGTGCAGGCAGGGACCCCCACATGCCTGTCACCTTGGCGGCTGACCCGCTGCAGGCTGAGAGGACACGACAGGCACCTCCCACCATCCTCCATGCAGCTCTGGCCACACAGAGGCCAGGGGCACCGCCCTGCTGCCCGCAGCCCGGGTAGAGATGGGGTCCTCCCCCTTGGACCCCGCAGAGACACATCCGGGTCACGGGCACAGCCTGGGGCCACTGCCCAGGCCCCTGCCTGCAGCCACACGCAATTACACTGGGGCGGGATGTCCCCCATGCCAAGCAGGTCCCGGCCTCCCTCCACCCTGCTAGGGACTGAAGCCTTCCTGACGTCACCCCAGCCGTCCTCATAAGGCAGCAGCCACTCGCCACCTACCTCACGCGGGGAAACTGAGGCACAAAAGTGGAGCCAGCTCACGATGTCACAGTTCGGGAAGGGCTCCAACACCCAGCACAGATGCCCCCACCAGGCGGGACAGGCCAAGGGCCTGTGAGGGACCTGGGGCACAGAGGCGTGCCCAGCGAGGCCCTGCAAGTGGACCCACCCAGGCCCCACAGCGAAACTCCAGACAGCAGTTCTCGGACACCGCTCAGTGCGGCCAAGGGGACCCAGGTTGAGACGGGCCAGGACCCCTGGTGAGTGGCCAGAGCCAACAGCCTGGTGACTCCCACACGCCCACATTCTAGTCCAGCTCCAAAACGCAGCCTCCCTGAGAAAACTCAGCATTCACACACGCACACACACACACTCATACACAGACTCACGCATCTTTCATATTCGCACACACATGGACTCATACTCAAACAAATGCAGGCTCACACAGGCTCACACTCACACACAAGAACTCACACACCCTCACCTGCATAAAGACTCACACACTCTCATACGCGTACAGACTCACACATACGACCATACACTCACACTCACATACACAGACTCACACACATACAGACTTCCATGTAGACTCACATTCTCCTACACACACAGATTCACACACTCTCAAACTCACACAGAGACTCAAACACGAAGGGTCTCCAAAAAACTCACACATTCACTCACATTCATTCACGAAATCTCACAGACACACAAAACATAACATTTGCTGACTTATGTACACTCACTCACACTCTTTCACACATATAGTCGCATACAGAGAAAAACAGAAACGCTCGCTGTCACTCACAGGCAAATGCACCCTGTGGAGTCTGCTGCCCCCGTGTGGCCCAGAGCGGCATTGCAGGCGCGGCTGCAGGGGCTGATTCCCAGCCCAGGGTCCCAGCAAGAGGGGACAGAGGCCAGAGGGATGGTGGGCACAGGGACGGTCACTGGCACAGGTGAAGGACACAGGGGAGAGTGTAGGAATGGAGGGGTAGGTGGGCGTCAGGGCCAGCCACAGGCCGTATGGCAGTCCCTGCAATGGGACCAAGGGACCTGGTGGTGACCTGGGCTGACAGCCTGGATGGCCCCATCAGACTCCCACTGTCCAGGTCCATAGTCCAGACACTGCGCTGACCCTCAGCAATTGCTACACTACACCCACGGAGAATGATGTGACACTCACAGACACAACAACCCACGCAAAATCATACACATACACGCAGGTCCACACACAAGCACAACACACGCGTGCACACACACACACACACACACACACACCATGGTCTCTGCTGCCCCCGTGTGGCCAAAGCGACATCGCAGTTCCTGGGCTGCAGGAGCCTCTTCCCAGCCTGGGGGTGGGCTAAGAGGGGCGGGATGCAGGCAAAGGGGGCGAAGCTGGGCAGGTGGCGCAGAGGGGAGAGGGGCTGGAGTGAGGAGCAAACAGTGGCACAGAGACGAGCATGGGCAGGCACGGACGCTCCTGTTTAGTTAGTGGTCTTGATGGTGCCCGAGGTGACAGTCTGGGCGGTCCCCAGGTGACTCATCCTGGGCCAGTTCCACATCCCAGACTCTGAGCAAGAACCTCAGCGTCCACACTACTGTGAGACACACACACTCTCTCTGTCTCTCTCTGTCTCTCTGTCTCTGTCTCTCTCTGTCTCTGTCTCTCTCCTTTCTCTCCCTTGCCCTCTCTCTCTTTCTGTGGGCTTTGCTGCCCCCGTGTGGCCCAAGTCGGCATTACAGCCCCTGAGCAAGAGCCTCATCTCAGCCCTGGAGTCCTGCTGGGTAGGGCAGGGCAAGCCAGGGCCAGCCAGGGCGACCCGGGCTGAGACCAGGACCCCTGGTGAGTGGCCTAAGCCGACAGCCTGGTGGCCCCCAGGCGCCCGCATTCTAGTCCAGTTCCAAATTGAGGAGAAGACTCAGCATTCTCACACACACACACAAACACTAACAAACACTCATATATAGACTCACACACTCACACACATACACTCACACGTACAGACACATACACATAGATTCACGCATCTCACACACACAGGCT
>JAOXYA010022407.1:0-13392 GCA_028565675.1 Sorex palustris | reverse complement strand
GAGTGCATGAGCCAGGAGTAACCCCTGAGCATTGCCGGGTGTGACCCAAAAAGCAAAAATAAAATAAAATAAAATGAATGATCTTACTAGCTTACAAATTGCTTAATTACTGACATGACCTAACACTTGTTGCAATCTTTCTAAAGCTATTTCCTCGAAATCATGCTCTAACTTTACCCCACAAATTAAGGTATTATATTACTGTCAGTAATTGTTCTGTCATTATTGTTCTGTTCAAAATTAATTTCTAGGAGCCAGAGAGATAGTAGAGTCAGCAAGGAGCTTGCCTCAACCGCAGCTGACCCCCAAGCTGGGCATAATTCCTGACACCCTGAGCCCTGTCAGGAGTGAGCTCTGAGCACATAATTATGAATGATCCCTGAGCACAGAGCTGGGAGTCAGCCCTGAGGACAGAGCCGGAAGTGAACGCAGAGCCAGGAGTAAAGGCCCTGATAACCATCAGGTATGGTCCAAACCACCCCCTCAAAATACTCCCTAAATTCCATTAGACTCATGGCTTTTTACAGTATTTCCTTCATTTTAACTAAACTGCGGAGAGGAGGCCAGAGGAGGTCTTGCATTATTCCTACTGGCGGATCAGCATTTTACTGAGTTATAATTCGCTTTCTTTATCTGCAAGGTCGCCACGCCGCGACAGCCCCCAGAGTTCCTGACACCCCATACCCCAAGTCGCTGCGCTGGAGTGACTCCCGGGACCCACCGCACTCTGGGACAGGGACAAAGGGAGCGAGTCAGGGCTGGGGTGTGGGGTGGGTCCGGGACGGGACGGCTGGGGCAGGAAGCAGCTTCCTCCAGGAGGGCCTCCTGGCCTGGGCTCTGGGCTCTCCCCATCCCAGCCTCCCCTGCCCGGGGGAGCCACTCGGCCCTACCGGCTCTGGTAGTTCTCCCACAAGCGCTTCAGGCCCTGGCAGGACAGGCCCTCCAGGATGAGCAGGTGGCACTGCCCGTCCAGCAGGTGGAAGCCGGTGATCACGTCCAGGTCCTGCCGGTCCTTGATGTTCGTGCGCACCTTGATGGCCGGCAGGATCTGCGAGATGTTGCACAGCGGGTAGGTGTCCACGTGGAGGGCCCTGGCGTTGATGACCGTGATGTCGTGCAGCAGCGGCCGCAGAAGCAGATGCTGCTTGGACCCGAACACAAAGATGATGCGGCCAAACGGGGGTCCCGTGGGGTCCGGCTCAGGGGTCTCGGGCCCGGTCCACGGCAGGGGGACCTCGACATCCACCCGCAGCTTGATCTGGGAGTGGGCCTCCAGGTAGTTGCCAGCGGGCAGGGGCTGGAAGCTGTCCAGGGCCTGTGGCCGCCTCCTGTGCAGGCCGGGGTTGGTGGGCGGCGGCTCGCAGCGGAGAATGGGGACAGACAGGTTTAGGTACTTGCGGCCCAGGAGCAGGTCGGCGAAGCTGACCCGGGCCACCCCATAAGGGTTCCACGTCTTGTTCTGTGACTCAAAGGGGTTAAACTCGGGGTCTTGGGGAGAGACGAAGGCGTGGAGGTTGGGGAAGGTGTCCAGGGGCTCTTCGCCGAACAGAGCGGGCCTCTGGCTAGTGTTCTCGGTCCTGAGGTCCCGGTCGTGCACTTCTATCACCAAGGGGGGACCGTCCAGGAGCCCCCGCAGGTCCCCGGGGTGCATGTCCCCCAGGAAGATGACGTTGACGTCCTGGAAGTAGATGCGGGTGCTGTGAGGGTACCCCTCGGTCACGTGCGCCGGCATGCCAGGAAACTGGTATTTGCAGTAGACGGGCACACACTGATTCTAGGAGAGAATGAGTAGGCCAGTCATGGCCACTGGCATGCGGCCCGCCGCGGGCCCCGTGGCCCAACCGCCTGCCCCCCGGAATACCAGGAGCACCAGGGGCTCTGTGACTGCCCCCAGGTCCTCCCTGCAAGGGGGGGCGTGCCCTGGGCCCTGGATGGACACAGGCCCGGTGCCCCTCACACACCTGCTGGTCTGGTTTCGAGCTGACCCATACATACCCTGGAAGGAACAGCCCAGATGCCCAAACAACTGGAAGTCCGAGCCAAGGCGATGGGGAATAAAACACTACGTGGAAATTTGGGAAACGGAAACCACAGTGACTGAAATTGGACCATTTGTTGGTGAAGGGGCCGGAGGGATGGGAACGGATGAAGGTGTTGGCCTTGCTTGATGCCCACCCAAGTTCATCCCTGGGTGCCACATTGTCCACTGAGAACCTCCTGGTACAGCCCTGGACACTGCAGGCCCCAGCAGCCTCCTCTAGCCTTGGAACCACCCTCCCTGCTGGCCAAGAATCACCAGCAGGAACCTGAGCACTGTTCTGGAGACAGAAAAAATAACAATGTAGCACTGTAGCACTGTCACTGTAGCACTGTCCTCCCATTGCTCATTGATTTGCTCAAGCGGGTGCCAGTAATGTCTCCATTGTGAGACTTGTTACTGTTTTTGGCAAATCGAATACACCACTGGAGCTTGCCAGGCTCTGCCGAGGGCGGGATACTCTCGGTAGCTTGCCGGGCTCTCCAAGAGGGGTGGAGGAATCGAACCCAGGTTGGCCACGTGCAAGGCAAATACCCTACCTGAGAAAAAAAATAACCCCCCAAAATCCCATAACTGCCACCATGTCAGCTCACCTACCTGCCCCACTCTGCAGATTCTAAAGATCCCAGGAGACACAAACCAGGCTGCTAAAATTCACAGGCACATGGGTCTCCTGGCTAAGAACTCGGGGCGCCCTTGGGAATGTGGGGTGGTGAGTCCCTGCCCTGCCAGACCCCCAGCAGCTGCACCCACACCCCACAGTGGACACAACACCAACAGCCCAGCTCCACACTTTCAGCTGCAGACATGCAAACTGCCAAGACCCAGGGCACAGGCTTCAGATGGTCCCTCGGAGATGGAGGTGGGAGGAGGAACGGAAGTCACACCTACACCCCACACCTGCTGCCATATCAGTTCTACAGATCCTGGGGTTTCTGGACTGAGGGGCCGCACCCAGATTCCACACGACTGACAGCCCAGGAAGTTTTTGAGGGTGGGGAGCACATCCAGCCACACTCAGGGATTGCTCTTGGCAGGGTTGCAGGACCATATGGGGTGCCAGGGACCACACTGGGGTCAGCTATGGATGCAAGGCAGGCACCTTAACTCTCTGGCCAAACAGGGGCTCCTGACATGGGCTTGACATTCCAAAGAACAATTAGAGAGGAATGAAGAGTCCGATGAAGCAGGAATAATCCCAAACAAGATTGAAGAAAAAGAACTTTGGGGAGCTGGAGAGCCAGGACAGTGGGTAGAGCACTTGCCTTGCATGTGGCCAACCCGGGTTCAATCCTCGGCATCCCTGTATGGTCCCCCACGCAGCACCAGGAGTGATTCCTGAGTGCAGAGCCAGGAGGAAGCCCTGAGCATCGCTGGGTGTGGCCCAAGGAAATGAAAGAAAAGAAAAGAAAAAAAAGAAGAGAGGAAGGGAGGGAGAGAGGAAGGAAAGAAGGAAGGAAGGAAGGAAGGAAGGAAGGAAGGAAGGAAGGAAGGAAGGAAGGAAGGAAGGGAGGGAGGAAGACCAATTGCAGAAAAGCTCAGATTTTGGCCTGATGGTTATTTTATTTCTCAAGCATCAGAACCCCATTGCCTTATCATTACACACAGGTCTTTGGGGGGGGGAAAAAGAAACATTTCTATGGTCCTTTCTGGAATTTTATTTCTGTGCTACCCTTTAAAAACAAAAGATCTAAAGATTGGGGAGAGGAATCAATTGGCTGAATGCATGCTTTGCATGCATGGAGCCTAAGTTCCCTCCAACTCTGCATGGGTTCTCAGTACCACCCACTGAGATCTCCAGCACCAAGCCAGGAGCTGCCTCTGAGAACTGCTGGGTGTAACCACAAAAAATTCCAAAAAATACATAGATAGAAGGAAAATATCTATATCTAATATCTTGATACAGGAGGCTCCTATTTCTACAAGGTTAACTACACGAGAAAATCTGCTTGTGGACTGCTCAAGGGGTCAGTTTTAATCAATTAGATGGTGCTGTTTTCAAACCAGATATTATCAGGACCATCTTAGACCTTTCCATCTTCCAGGGCAGAAATGAATCTGGACTTCTTGTGTTTTTGCTTCTTTCTTTTGGATCTCTCTCACTTCTCTGTGTGGAATAAAATAAATGCTAACTTCAGGGAAACACTGAAGATAACTTTGTTCCCTGGGTAGGCAGATGGGACAGGAGAAAAGAAGGGGGAAATGAGGCAGCGGCCCTCCAGAGGGCCCACTTCTCCCTTGTTTTCTTTGATCTGAGTCATTGTCTAGAACCATATTTGTCATCCCTAATGCCTGGGGTCCTAATCAGTCAAATGACAAAAATCTGTCCTTCTGGGAATGAAAGGGCTTACATCAGAATTCTGTCTACTATTTCAGGATTTTATGTATTTTTGTATATTTTGTGAATCAGGAAACTGAGGACCAGAATTTAGAGTGGTCATTCAGTCAGGAAGTTGATGGATTTCTGGATCACAATAAACTGGCAAAATTCTTGATAATTTCACTCTGTGATTACCTGGTTTACTATGATTCTTGTCCTGAAAGTTTTCAGTGCTTATTCCATAGTTGCATTTTTCTAAGACATGCTAAATCAAGACTATATAGAAAGAGGAGTACTTGTAGTATGTTCCTATTAGAGTTTTCTCCAGTTGATCAGTTGTCAACATAAGCATTTGTAATATTAGCAACACAAAATCTCTTAGAAGGTTTAAATCCCAATCCTTATATGTCTGGAACATTTAAACTTCAGTTTGTAAGAGGAATGTGTATCTTGAGATTCTGATTATCAGTATACACCATATGGAAGGACTTTGTGAATCTGGCATGAGAAAGAAGGTATTTTTATAGCAAGAAGCTGATATTTTGAGAAAAAGCAGCAGCATCTTGAATTTCCAAAACACTAAGATCTTTCTAATGCCCCCATCTACTAAAAGTTCCCAAATAAAGTAAAGAACTAGACCCCATGAAATGTCTTCCCTTAGCTGTGGCTTTTATGCAGCTATATCAGATAATTCTCATGTGGTGATATTTTCATGCATTTGGGAAGAATCTTACTTAAACATTAAAGTTGGGACAACATATCCAATAAAATCAATTTTGAGTCAAAATTTGTATTCTTGATGATTAGAGACAAATGTACAATGAAACTCATATAAAATACTTCTTCAAAAGTCACTTTACTTTCAATAGCCTAGTACCATTTAAAGTTATCATTATTCTGTTCAGTGTATTGGTCAGAGTGGGAAAGAGGAAACAAATTATTACGACTCATATATGCTTTGCATTAGGAACTTTGCTAATAAATGCATATATATTCTTTATTTAATGCTCATACAAGCTCTTTGGGATATTCTCAACCCCACAGTTTATTCATTCATTTAAAAACTATTCATAAATTGGCCTAGAGATAGGGTTCAGCTGTGGTGTGTATGCCTTGTGTGTGTGAGGCTCTGGGTTTGATCCCAGCACTGCAGAAAACAATGTGTGTGTGTTGTGTGTGTATGTTTGATCGGACACACCAGCTGTTCTTTTCTGAAAGCTATAGAAACTTCAGAGTGAGGTCAACACACTTGAGGGGGAAAGCTAAAGAAAAGCCCGGAGAAGTGTGTTGGTCTTCAGGGACTTCTTCCATTTATCAGACTCAGAACGTTAAAAGAACTGCATGAGTTGTCTCCAATCTGTGCTTCTGCTACTTAGCACTGCCTCATAACTCCCCAGGCGCCCACCATGCTGCTTTGTCTTGCAACAGCACCTCTCAAGCCCCAAGTTGAAATGGTAGTCACTTAAAAAGGAATATAAAATGCTTCATATTTTCTGAATTGTTGGCCTATGATTCACTTGCTTTTCCCTTATATTTGGTCTCCTTTCAGCAGCACAATTACAAAAAGAAAAGATGGTGGTGAATCAGCTAAAATTTCATTTTACCCTTTAGTCTACAAGATAGTATTCAGGGAAGGAGAATGGAGATTAGAATGTAGAGTGGTTACAATTATTTTTATATGTTAACAGATCTAGTTAGCAATGTACAGAGGCAGATTTCAATCTTCAAGATGCAGATGTATCTAACAAAACCTGAGAGTGTGTATACCCTCCTGGAAGTAGGTATCTAAGAAGTGCATCTTTGTGCCTGTCTCAGGACAATTTTTAAAACATAGACTTTAAGACCAGAGAGTTAGTACACACAGTAGGACATTCACCTTGTACACAATGGACCCCAAGTTTAATCCCCAGTACCCGATAGGGCCCCCTAAGTAGTGCTGACCCTGGTCTGTGATGTAGATCCTGCTCAGCATTGAATAAAAAACTAATGGGTTTTATTGCAGCTAAAGAAGCATGAAATGCATATAATGCAACTTACTTTCAAAGAACTAGAGTTTTGATTAGAGACATGCATTCTTCACATAAAAACTATTGCTGTCATGACACAAGTATTAGCAACTAGAGTTTTTATCTGTGGGAAAATTAAACTGCTTTTTTAAATGAGCAAAGATGGCAAGGATATATCTTAATAGAACACTTTTCTTTTTTCTGGTTCTTTTTTTATAGAATCACCATGAGATATAGTTACAAAGCTTTCATGATTGAGTTTCAGTCATAGAATGATCGAACACCCATTCCTCCACCAGTGCACATTTTCTACCCCATATCCCTCTCACCATCGCCACATCACACCACCCCCTGTCTCTATGGCAGATAATTTCCCCCTTACTCTTTCTTTTCTTTGGGACATTATGGTTTGCAATACAGATACTGAGAGGCCATCATGTTTGATTCTTTATCCACTGTCAGTACACATCTTCCATCCCGAGTGATCCCTCCAACCATCGTTGACTTGATGATCCCTTCTCTATCCCAGCTGCCTTCTCCCCAGCTCATGAGGGAAGGTTTCCAACCATGGAGCAATCTTCCTGACCCTTGTCTCTACTGTTCTTGGATGTCATTCTTTTATTATGTTATTTTATACTCCACAAATAAGTGTAGTGATTCTGTGTCTGTCCCTTTCTTCCTGATTCATTTCACTGAGCATGATACTGTCCATGTCTATCCATTTATAAACAAATTTCATGACTTCATCTCTCCTGTCAGCTGCATAGTATTCCATTGTGTAGATGTACTAAAGTTTCTTTAACCAGTCGTCTACTCTCAGGCACTTGGGTTGTTTCCAGATTCTGGCTATTGTGAACAATGCTTCAATGAACAAACAGGTACAGATGTCATTTCTACAGTGATTTTTTGCACCCCTGGGATATATTTCCCAGAAATGGTATTTCTGGGTCATATGGAACCTCAATTTTTAGTTTTTTGAGAAATGCTCATTTTTTTTTTGCAAAAAAGGTGGACCAGTAAGCATTCCCACCAATGAAAGAGAGTCCCTTTATCCCCACATTCGCACCAGCACATAAAATTCAATAAGATGTCTGATTGTTCTTGTTCTTTTTGATGTGTCCCCATCTCTGTGGTGTAAGAAGATATTTCATTATTGTTTTATTTGCATCTCTCTGATGATTAGTGATGTAGGCCATTTTTTCACGTGTCTTTTGGCCATTTTTATTTCCTTTTTGAGGAAGTTTCTGTCCATTTCTTCTCCCCATTTCTTGATGGGGTTGGAGTTTTTTTCTTGCACAGTTCTACTAATATTTCCTAGATAGTAACCCCTTATCTTATGGGTATTAGGTAAATAATTTTTCCCATTCAGTGGGCTCTCTCTGTATTTTAGTCACTATTTCTTTTGCAATGAAGAAGCTTTTTAGTTTAATGTAGTACCATTTGTTTATTTGTTTATGTTTGTTTCCATTTGCTTGGTTAGTGGTATTTCATCCTTAAAGATGCCTTTAGTTTCAATGTCATGGAGGGTTCTGCCTACATTCTCCTCCATGTGTCTTATGGATTCAGGTCTGATATTGAGGTTTTTAATCTACTTTGATCTGACTTTTGTGTCTGGCATTAGAACACTTTTCTTGCATGTGAGAGGCCCTGGGTTAGATCCCCAGACAGAGGGAGTGCACAAGATATCATATTATATGAAAATCATCTCAGAGGTTACAGAGAGTTCATAAAATTCAAAATGTATTCATATTCTTTTTGGGGGGGTCAGTGTAAGGGAGATCATATGGGATGCTGGGAATCAAACCCAGGTCAGCCGCATACAAGGCAAATGCCTGTACCCACTGTGCTATCACTCCGGCCCCCATATTCTTAAGTAATAAGCAAGAAATAGAAGAAATAAATTTCTTAGAAAATGAGAATTTGGAAGGAGCTGTTTGTCACAAAAGGAGCTTCCTTCCCAAGCAAAGTAACTATCGAGCTTATTAGCAAAACACTCTAAAGATAAGAATGATTCTGTTCATTTTAAACATTATTTAGCTTTTTTCTGAATGTTGAAAGAGAAAAAGAAGAGATATGGAAGGAGGAAATAAAAGAGGAAAGGTAGAAGAGAAGAAATGATGTGTAAGGAAGGATGGGTAGAGAAGAAAGGAGGAAATGCAAAGAGGGAAAAATAGAGTAGAAAATAAAAAAAGAAATTTTATTAATAGTGGTCATGCAATCAATGTATTATTGTTTACAATTGTTATGATTATGTATTCGGAAAACACAAGTGAATAAATGAAAATGCCATTAGAAAGAATGAGAGAATTCAATAAGATGTCTGACTACAAAATATATAAGTCAACCACTGGTCTGAATTAGAAGCAATATAATCATAGGGATTAGTGCTGAGCTTGCAAATCACAAGGGTAAAAACATGTTCAAGAAATGTAAAAGGATTCTGTTAGAGTTCAGGATGAATAGAAAATGAAAGACTGAGGATCCTATAAAATAAGATTTCACATTATAAAACCCATTCCTATATATTCTATGTTTATCCCTCCGTGATATTTGACAACACAGAATGTCACTATAATTCATTCTCTCCTATATTACCATAAACGAACAATAACTATGGCACTATAATTATTGTTCATTGATTTGCTTGAGCGGGCACCAGTAACGTCTCCATTGTGAGACTTGTTGTTACTGTTTTTGGCATATCGAATACCCCATGGGGAGCTTGCCAGGCTCTCCGAGAGGGGCGGAAAAACTGAACCCGGGTCATCCCGGGGCGGCCGCGTGTAAGGCAAACACGCTACCCACTGTGCTATCGCTCCAGCCCAGCTGTGATTATAGTAAGAGGAAATAGAAGAATGTCGAAAGCATTATGAATTGTGTGGCTAAAACACAGAGACCTGGAATATTGCCTCATAGTTGGAAGTCTGTCTCATGAGCTGGGGGAGAAGGCAGCTGGAAAAGAGAAAGGATCACTAAGTCAGTGATGGTTGGAGAGACTGATCTGTTCAGGATCATTCGGGATGGGAGATGTGTGCTGCAAGTAGATAAAGGACCAAACATGATAATCTCTCTATGGTATTGCAAACCATAATGCCCAAAACTAGAGATGGAGTATGGGGAAAATTGTCTGCCGTGGAGGCAGGGTGAGGGTAGGAAAGGGGCGGGGGGGGCATTGGTGGTGAGGACTGTGCACTGGTGGAGGGATGGGTGTTTGATCACTGAATGATTGTAACTCAACATGAAAGCTTGAAACTACCTCACAGTGATTCATTAAAAAATAAATTTTTTAAATTAAATAAAAAAATAAAACACAGAGACCTGATTTCTTTCCTACCCTGGGATCCCCCATGTTGACACAGGCAGGAAGCTGACATTCTGCTTAATTAAGGACACACTTGAAGTCGCGTCTCATCCATCACAACGTGGGTGAGACACTATCATAGAGTGTGTCTTGTGTAAACCCACTGGAGTCTTAATTCAAGAATTTTTTCACTAAATATATTAGATTTGAAAACATACAGAAAGATCTTGGTTGCATTCTTGATGTCTATTTTACCTTATACGTATTCCAGAATTTCTGTTTCAGGTCCAAAAATATGTCATCCTTTTCCTGGAGAATACTCATACCTATTGGCATAAACACATACCAAATTGATTTATTTTTTTCAGTTGGGAAGAGTGCTTTATAGTGTTCACATTCATTTTCAAATTTCCTGTTCCAATATACAGAATAACGCCCCCAGTAACTCACCCAGTGACTCTTCCAACTCAACACTGAAAACAGAATATAACCTCAATTGCAAAGCCACCTTGATTTTGACAAAATAAGAAGTATGAAGGAAGAACAGCAGGGTATAAATATAATCAAAACAGGGTTGGGGAAATAGTCGCATAGGTTGCCGTGCATGTGACCGATCCTGGTTTGATTCCCAGCAATGCACAACGCTCCCCTAGCACGGCTGGATGTGACAAAAATCTCAAACAAAACAAAACAAAACTTCACAGGATGAGAGATCTCAAGTATTCCAACAACTGCTCACTTCCTCTCCGTCTTCTTTCCAATCAAAACCTGAAGGAGGAATACCACTTCAGTCCTTCTAAAACATGTAAAAAATCTTGAGGTACAAGAATACTGAGGAGAAACTCAAGATGCACACAGAAAGTTCTACTTTCAGAAGAGTGTAAGAAGGGAGAGTGCTTTGACAATTCCCTTTGAAGGCTCAGGAGAAAGGGGGAATAAAGCTTTTTCCTTGGGGTGGAGTGGGGAGGGTGATTCCATTGCAGAGGGCCCACAGAATAGGTCTCAAAGAGGCCCAGTAGAACCGCTAACCCCTGCATCAGCTTATCCAGCAGAAATGAAGTCCATGGCACTCTGCGTTACCCTCCTAAAGGTTTGCTCGAGGCTGGCACTGTGACAGAGGAGGAAGGTGGCTTCGAGAGGTTCAGGACAGTCCAAACCCAACCCAGGATGCAGAATCCTGAGTCAGACCTCCACCCCAGTCCAAAGGAGCATTTAATAGGGGCAATTTCCAAGTGCTCTGGACAGCCGCCAGCCCTCCCCACTTCGTTTTACCATGATGAGAGGGAAACGGCCAAAACCTGAAAAGTCAAACAAGGCAGCAATCAGGACAGGCATTTGTTCTGGGGGGCCTGAATGTCCTCTCTCCGGATGCCCTGACACCTCTGGCTCCAGACCCACCAGCAACCTTCGCCATCAAGACTGAGAAGGTGGCAGGGCTGGAGAGGCACATCAATGGGTAGGGTGCTTGCCTTGCAGGAGGCCAACTCTCACTGGCACCACGCTGCTGATGGTTCCCTAAGCACTGCCGGGAGTGATTCCTGAGCACAGAGCTAGGGATAAGCCCTGAGTATAACCCAGGGTGGCCCCAAATCCCACAAGCAAAGAAGAGATTAAGAAGGTGGCACTGGGCTGGAGCAATAGCACAGCGGGTAGGGCATTTGCCTTGCACACGGCCGACCCGGGTTCAATCCCCAGCATCCCAAATGGTCCCCTGAGCACCGCCAGGAGTGACTCCTGAGTGCAGAGCCAGGAGTAACCCCTGTGCATCGCTGGATGTGACCTAAAAAGGAAAAAAAAAAAAAAGGTGGCACTGACTGTGTTTTCTTGGACTAAGTCACTCCACCCCACTGTGTCTTGGTCTGTCTATAGCACGGGAAGATAATCAGAGTTTCTTACTATATTAGAGTCTCCACCCCACAGGGTAGTTTGAAGAAGAAGGGGTGGGGGCTGGTTCTGAGAAACAGGAGTTTTCGCCCTGCTACTAACTCCCTTCTCTTAGTCACAAACACCTGTTTGGAAAAGCGGGCCTAGGAGCCACCCTCAGGGGGACCCAGCAGGTGTGGCGAATAACCTGGCAGCCCTGCTTTCAGGGCACTGTCCCCTCACCCCCAACCTCTCAGGCCACACAGGCCTTGGGTGGCAGCGATGGTGTCATCGGGCAACCCACTCAGGCCCTTCAGTTTCCTGTGAGGAAGGAAGTGAATGTGGCCCCCACAAGAGGCTACACAGGGCCACGATGATTTCCTCAAAGTAGCCACTGGACCGGCTCAGCCTGGCTTAGAAGAGCCTCCCCGCCGCCACCCACAGCCACCACCGGCCCCGGGCGAGGGAGCTCAGAGGCAGACCCCAGGACTGGGTTCTTCCAGGAAGTGGTTGCACCTCCTCAGCCCACTCCCTTCTGGCCCAGAGAAATGACTGACTGGGGGACAGAGAGCCCCTCCATTGTTTTAGGTATTAAGGACCCCAAAGAAGTTCCCCAAAGCCGGGTCCTCAGGACAAAAGGGAGTTTGTTTTTTTTTGAGAAAGGGGTTTTCTGGACCCACAAAGGTGGAGTATCCTCCAGCAAGGGGTCTGAGGGACCCTCACTTTTTTTTTTCTTTTTTGCTTTTTGGCTACACCTTACTGTGCTCACTCTGTTCAAGGGTCACTCCTGGGGGTCCATACGGGGTTTCAAAGACCAAACTGGGTCAGCCACATTCGAGGCAAGCACCCTGCCTGCTGAAAGATCTCTCCGGCCCCCATCCCCTCACATATTTTTGTGAGTTTGGGCATGGGACAGGCCTCTGTGAAAAAATCCTGCCAGCAGAGCAGGACTTGCATCCAGAACTGTGACGTTTCTGGGGAACTAGGCCCAGGCAGCAGTTTCACGGGTCCTCGCGTGTCTGCGGGGCTGTGGAAAGGAGCACCTGTGCTGGAGAGCGGGTTCTCCAGGGCCCGCAGCCCCCACGTGCGCACGGAGGTTGTGCTGCTATGGTGTGAGGCTGGGGGCTCTGCAAAAGCCCGGGGGTCTTTACTTCTGGGAAATGGAACCTCACCCCCCCCCCATACACACACACACACACTGGTTCACACTCGCAGATTCTAGTACATACACCGACAGGTACACAGTCACACATGCGCAACACACTCTAGTACACACACTAGTACACACACACACTAGTACGCACATACTCAGCCATACACACAGATCACACTCACACTCACTCACATCCACTTGCACGCGCACGCTCGCACACCCCACCTGCTCCCGGACCCGGAGCCCCTTTTGCTCCCTGGCGCCCCGGCCAGTGGACCTCGGCCCCGCTCCTGCCTCCCCCGCCTCGGCCCTTGCACCCCGAGGCGGCTCTCGGCCCCCGCAGGCCCGGCCCGGCCCCTCCAGGCCGCCCGGGGCCTCACCGGTGTAGAAGGCCGAGATGCCCACGGGCGCGGCGAACGCCTGGTCGCAGACCACCTTGGCCAGGACGGTGCGCGGCGCGCGGCCGGGCAGGGCGCGCTCCAGCACGCGCATCCACACGTAGTTGAAGTTGGCGTGGAAGGTCACGGCCAGGGTGGCCACGCGCCGCGTCTGGCGCCAGTCGGCCGGGCCGCCCCGCAGGCGCTGCTGCAGCGCGTCGCCCGACGAGTACAGCGCCGTGTAGAGCAGCACGTTGGTGGGCCACGGGTAGCGCTGCACCACGCGCGGCAGCGCCCGCCACCAGCCCGCCATGCCCGGCTCTGCGCGGCGCGG
>JAOXYA010022396.1:0-13392 GCA_028565675.1 Sorex palustris | reverse complement strand
GGGGCGGAGGAATCGAACTCGGGTCGGCCATGTTGGCTGCGTGCAAGGCAAACGCCCTGCCGCTGTGCTATCGCAGCTTAAAAAGATAAAAATAAAAAAATCTTTAGCATGCTTGAGTCTCTCTTTTCACTCCACTGACCCACAAATTCCATGTTATCTTCAAATTAGTTTGTTAAAGTGTATCCTATTGTTTACAACCATTACTTATTTATACATAATCATTTTTTGTTTTGTTCTGGGGCCAGCCCAGCTGTGCTAGGGGCCTACTGCTGGCTCCTGGTGGGGCTCAGGGATGATGGGAACGGAACCTGAGTCAGCTGCATGCAGGGCGAGTGCCCTGACCACAGTATAGTAACTCTGGCCCCTACATAAGTACTTGCATCTGATTCCTTCACTTCTTCTTTATTATGTCCCTTTACCTTTCTATTTTTCTCCCTTCAGTGTACCTTTAAAGACTTCTTTCAGGAAAGGGTTTTCTGAGTCCTTCCAATCTGAGAATGTGTGTGGTACCTTTGCTGAGGACAGCTTGTGTGGAAATACAATCTTGGTTTGCCTACATTTGTTTTCTCTCAGGACCCTGTGCAATTTGTTGACTTCAGGCAGAGGTTCTGTCCAGTGTCATCTTTCTGGGATATCTAGAACCTTTTCTTCGTGATGACCATGCTGTTACAAGTGCTAACTGGTGCTGTTTATTTTTACTTTGAGTTTTGGGGAGTGGAGGACCACGCCTTGCAGTGCTCAGGGGTTACTCCTGGCTCTGTACTCGGGAATTACTCCTGGCAGTGCTTGGATGGACCATATGGGATGCTGGGGATGGAACCCAGGTCAGCCGTGTGCAAGGCAAATGCCCTACCAGCTGTCCTATGGCTACATGTGCTGTTTCTTTTAAAAACTGTATTCTCGGCAGGGAGCTCTTTCTACGGAAGGATTCCTACTTTTCTCCTTGCCGCTGTCCGTGTTCTCTGCCTGCAATTCCTATCACAGGGGCACCCAGACTGCTCCCGGGTCCCACCCCTGTGCCGCAGACCCTTCTCTCTCTCACCTTGATCTTAGTTCCGCCCTTTGTTCTTGGCTTTGTTTTACCCAGCAGCCCGTCCAGTGAGTTGACTCGCCACCTCCATTTCTCACTGGCTTTACTGCTCCTCTGTCCCTAGCCCTCGCCTCCTAGGATTAAGCAGGAGAGTGTCCTTGGTGCTCAAAGGGAAAGAAATGGGAGACCAGAAAAGCTTCTCTTGACTGCACTGCCCCGAGGGTGCGGCTCTGCTATTTATAATTCCCTGAGCTGGGCTTCCTCCTGGTGTCCTGGCTCCTGGTCCTGCCAACATCTCCCTGTGACTGTTCTCTTGCACGCTGAGCCCCTAGTGGCCTCTGGCCAGGTCTGTTCTGACCATGAGGGCAGTGTAGCCTCTGGGTCCTGCGGCGATGATAACCTCAAATGGGCACACTGAGCTGCTCCCGACGCTGCCTTCAGCCCGAGAGTCTGACGGCGCCAAGCCTGGGACCCCGCTTTTCTTTCTCTTCAAAGGAAGCTCATCAACGGAACTGGGGTTCCATCGCTCCTGTGGGACTGGTGCCTAGGCAGAGGCAGGAGATGTCAGCATTGCCCCCTTCTGTCTTAGCTCTGAGCGCACATGGGCCTCTTTCTGAAACTTTTTCCAAAATTTCAGAATATTTTATATTTTATAATTTACATCTACTGTTTATAATTTACATCTACTATATAAACTAATATTTATGAATTATTTTACTGAAGAGGAAAGGGCGTTTGCCCTGCACACAGCCGACCCGGGTTCGATTCCTTCATCCCTCTCGGAGAGCCCGGCAAGCTACTGAGAGTATCCCGCCCACACGGCAGAGCCTGGCAAGCTCCCCGTGGCATCTTCGATATTCCAAACACAGTAACAAATCTCACAATGGAGATGTTACTGGTGCCCACTCGAGCAAATCGATGAATAACAGGAGGACAGTGCTACAGTGCTATTTTACTGAGTATGTACAAGTGCATTTGAGGTGCCTTGAGGAGCCCAATATATACCTACCTATAAACTAAACCCTATTACACAAACTGTCAAATGATACACACATTGGAAAGATTCCACAAACTAAGTGAAGAAGCAGAAAAGGACACGGCTGTACTCTTCCAGAAGCATGAATTCACCAGCACTCCTCAATCTAGCCTTCGTCGTGGGACCGCTCCTGTCACTTCACCTTCTGGGACACACTCAGGGGCAGTTCTCTGAGTTCTCTGCTAATGCTAATTTCTAGGATCCTCCTTAATAATTCCGTGGGGTCAACAGCCCTCATCTCTCTGAGGGCTCAGCAACACAACGGCCAAACCTGGAGCTGGCACCAGAGCAGAGTGCATTCCCATTGGAGGCGGTAGCAGGTCTGGGTCCGACTCCCACAGTGTATGTACTGACAGCCCCGGCTCCCAAAGCAGCGAGGACAGCACTTGTTCGTAGGGGAAGCAGAAGGCTCTGCTCACCTCACAGTCAAGCGTGATGCCTGGGGGGGCCCACAACCTCCCCAGTGTCCTCGAATTTACCAAACACGAGGATCTACCCTGTCTCTGCAACCCCAGCCCCTGAGACCTGCCTGAGTCACCCCTTCCCAAGCCACGGGCCCAGGGTCACCCAGCCACTTGCCCTGTGCCTCTCACATACAGCCCCACCATTGGCTCCCGGGGGAAGCACAGGGGTGGCCGCAACTCCTCCTCCGCACCAGGCTTCCCGCCCTTACTGAGCCAAGGTTTTCATGAATAAATGATCCCATTTGCTTTTCATGAGACTTCTTCATGGCTTCCCACACTCCCGCTCCATCCCCTCCTCGCTCTAGGGTACTGCAAACTGCTTTTAAAAATTCTGCTCTCAGTTCTAAATGTCTGGAGCAAGATGGAGAGGCTATTGCAAAGCGTCAGCCCGCCACCCAGAAACAGAATGCCCATTTCATGTCAGCTGAGGTGAATTCAAATGGATCTTGAAAATTCCGTTATGTCTGGTAACGTGTTGTTCTCAAATGTCTTCGAAGGAACTGCCGCAGAAAGTAAAACGTCACCATGGCTGAGCTCTGGCTTTTAACTTAATTTGTCAAAGCTCTAATTTTGATTGATTCCATGGATGGCAGACATGGAGGCCAGGTGATGTTTGGTATTTTCCTGCAACTTAGGAGTGTATTCTCTCTGGCAGTTATGCAGGTGTGACTATACGGAATAAAATGCAATTAGTTCGCCTGTGGCCTCTGAAACACGCTGATAAATTCCCAATCCTCTTGTCCTATGTTAAAGGACTCCCTGCTATTCCACGAGCCTCCCTGAGGGCCAGCGGCAGCTGTATCAAGCATGAAGTGCTTGCTTGTCTCTAAGGAGAATTCAGTGTCGACAGACTGATATTCCTAGGTCTGCCCTGGTAGCCAACGGGCCAGTCACTATACATGCAAAGCCTGCAATGGGGGTCCCCTCAAAGGACCAACACTTGCTACACAAAGTGCAAGGGAATGAAAATGAAAAGGGGGGTCAGAGCGACTGTACAGCTGCTAAGACTGTACGCCTGCCTTGCACACAGCCAATCCTGGTTCACCCCCTGGCACCCCATATGATCCGCCAAGTGCACCAGCCGGGAGTGATTCCCAAGTACCACCTGGTGTAGGGGAAGGGCTGGGATAGGCAGGACAGGGCAGGGGGTGCGTCTGTGTACTGGTGACATCCAAGTTCCTGCTTCTAGGTGAGCTGTCATACCCTGCTGGCCTGGGCTGAAAGCAGTCCGTCTGGCGTGGGATGCGGAGCCCTCTCTGGAAGAGTGAGCTCACCCACTCGATGGCACCGACAGCCTTTCCTCCCTCAGTGCTGGAACTGGCAGTTCCTAGTCTCGACTTCACGGAACGATTTCTTTCTTTCTTTTTGGCTCATACCCAGAGATGCTCAGGGGTCAATCCTGGCTCTGTGCTCAGAAATTACACCAGGTGGTGCTGGGGGGGACCATATGGGATGCCAGGGATCAAACCTGGGTCAGCTGCATGCAAGGCAAACGACCTCCCCGCTGTACTATCACTCCGGCCCAACAGAATGATTTCTTTAAGAGTCTTGCGGCTCCCTCGGAGAGCGAACAGTAAACTAGTCCTTATCGTATGGACAGGAGCAAGGAGCAGAGCCCAGACACTGCCAGTGGGGGCAGCAGCCCCTTGAAAAGCAGTTCAACCCTGCCTGGTAACCTGGTGAGCTGTACCTCCCCCTGATCCAGTGCCTCCACCCTGAGAACAGAGCGTGGGCAAACTAAGGAAGACAGGGACCAGTCACTCACAGCAGCTGTGCTTGGGGAAGCAGAATCAACTGACGTCAACCAATGGCAGAGGAAAATAAGGGGCCCGATTGGTAGAATGGGATGCCGCAGAACCCTGATGAGCTCAGCACCCACGGGGATTGCTTCTACACCAATGCAGGTGCCAGGGAAACTGCAGGAGGTTGCATGCGCTGAGATGCTACAAAAAAAGATTTTATTTGTCTGGCGATCACACCTGGTAGTGCTAAGGGCTCACTCCAGGTTGAGTCTGGGGAACTATATGGGGTTCTGGGAATCAAAACAGGATTGGCCTTGGGCAAGGCGAATGCCCCACCCCAACGTACTTCCTGCCCACCACCATGCTGCTTTTTTTGCTTTTTTGGGTCACACCCGGCAATGCTCAGGAATTACTCCTGGCAGTGCTCAGGGGACCATATGGGATGCTGGGAATCGAACCCAGGTTGGCTGCGTGCAAGGCAAACGCCCTATCTGCTGTGCTATCGCCCCAGCCCCCCATGCTGCTCTTTTGATGGAGTTTTAACACAAGAGAAATTGGGGCTGGGGTGGGAGCTGGGCAGGAGAGCATGTGTGAGACCTTGGATTCATTCCCTGCACCACCAAAATAGAGACAGAGCAATAGTACTACATATCTGAATGGCCACAACCAAAGCAGCAAAACCAAAATGAAAATCTGAATGGAAATATTCAACGGAAGACTCAAACTAGAGGTTATCTCTGAGGAGGGAGGGAGTGAGCTGGGAAGAGAGATCAATTTGGCTTTTCCAGCGAAGCTTCATTCCTCTGAAGAAGAAAAGCCAGCCCACAACCCAGCGCTGGGGCTTAGCATGCACGGCCATACCCGGGGCCCACTAGCGCCCTGCACATCCCAGCACAACCCCGATGGTTTTGCTCCATGGGCAACTTCTGGCCTTACCACAGCATGCACACAGCAGCCCCAGAAAAAAGGGGTATGACGCCCCCCGGAACACAGCTAAAAGATGTCTGGATGCTGCGGCCAGAGAGCGCCACCCCAACAAGCAGCCGCGTGAACACTGCAGAGACCACAAGCTCCACAACTGCAACCCGGGTCTGAGCTGAGGGCAAAGACTCCCGGCAGGCACGTGCGCAAGTGCTACAGCTGCACGGGTGGCGTGGCCGGGCCACAGCATGAGCCATGAGCCGGAGTGGGGCCCACCCCGGGGAGTGCCACAGCCATGTGAGCACAATCCCTGGCACTGCAAAACTAATAGCAGCAACAACAAAGGCAAAGGGTGGGAGGAGTGGGAAGTTTTGTTTTTTTTTTTTTAATCAGTGTATCCTGGGGCCAGAGCAGGAGTACAGTGGGGAGGCTGCTTGCTAGGCATGCTGCAGACCCAAGTTTGATCCCTGGTATCCCATATGGTCCTCTGAGCACCACCAGGAGATTCTTTTTTTTGGGGGGGGGGTCACACCCAGTTGATACTCGGGGGTTACTCCTGGCTCTGCATTCAGGAATCACTCCTGGTGGTGCCTGGGGGACCATATGGGATGCTGGGAATTGAACCCGGGTCGGCCGCGTGCAAGGCAAATGCCCTACCCACTATGCTATTGCTCCAGCCCCACCACCAAAAGATTCTTGAGTGACCCCTGAGCATTGCTGAATGCAGCCCTCCCCCCAAAATAAGATAAAAAATTAGTATGTCTGGTAAAGAAAACCTGTAGTAAATAAAATGTTAAAATTCAATAAAGCTGCTTTTTATACATATAAAATACTTTGGGAGGAATTAGGTATTGGTCCAGAGAGATAACAGAGCAGGAGCTGACCTGGTTTGACCCCTGGCGCCCCCTACTGTCAATACTCTAAGCCCCGCTGGGGCGGATCCTGAGTGCAGAGCTGGAAGTGAGTACTGGGTACTGGCTGGAATGTAACTCAATGATGAAACGTGTGCCTAGCAACTACAAGAACCAGTTTCAATCTCCAGGGAGAGGAGAGGGAGGAGGGAGGGGGAGGGAAAGAAATAACACAGGTTAGAGAGGCAGGACAGGCTTAAAGCACGTGCCCCCTTGCATGGGCCGGCTGCCCCAGTTTCGTACCCAGCGACATATGGTGGCCCAGATAACCCCCAGCACCCCTGATCCCTCACAGTGAACTGCAGACACCTGGGCTGAGGCTCACCAGGAGGGCCCCAGGCTCCTGGGGCTGCTTGAGAGCTGCACCCCTCCCTCCAAGAAAGGATACACTGTTCATTTAGAAAATGACAAGTCAGACATAAGACAAGCTCAATGATGCATATTAAAGCTTATCTATCACCAAAACCCAATACAATGAATAATATAAGCTAACAAGCAGGTCCTGCACCCCACGAGATTCCAAAACATTCTCCATACATTAATTAAAAAAAATGGACAGATAATTGCATGATTAAGTATATTCTTATGAAAATGATGCTATCTATGATATGCTTTTGTTCAACCTTTTTTTTCCTTTCTCATTTAATATTGTCTGATGTGCCTCTTTCTATCTCACTTTCTATCTCTCCTGTTGCACGGACACCTGTTCCGCACATGCCATGATAAATCTACCCGCTTCACGACTACTCGCTCTTCTGGCCGTCTCCTTGCTGAAGGAGGAGGCTATGCCAAGTGATTCTGCTTATAACACATGGTCACATGGCTCAGAGGGAGATCACTGGCCTTGCATGTACGAGGCCCTGAGTTCAACCCAGCTCTACCACAGTCTCCTAGGCTGCCAGCAGCGACCTCTCAGCAACGCCGGGGCAGTCCCCCCAATCAGCTTTACAACAGAATAATAATTCCTATTTGGAGTATTGTTAGGCCAAAGGTCATCAACTTTAAAATTTTGTCTTCCAGATGGGATCAGTCCAGGCTGGAAGCTGCTCAAAGGGCCTGGGGCACGTGAAGGAGATCCCGGCATGGACCCCAGGAGGACTGATCCAGCGCCACACTGCCTTCCAAACACTGCCGGGCAGGCCCTCCAAAGATGGCACCAAACTGGATCAATGCACACTCCTCCATGAAGCTTCCAGAGTTTTCTTTGTACTCTTGTCACCACTGCACGTTTTCAGGTGAGTATATAAGGAGTATTTCCCCTGAGCAGCACCGGGTTTTACCCATAAATAACTGCCCCCCCAATAATGATAGTATAGCGTGGGGTGAGGGCACGCAGCTCCCATATGGCCCCTGGAGCCCCTCCAGGAGTTATTCCTGAGTACAGAACCAGGAGTAAGCCCCAAGCACTGCCAGGTGTGACCCCAAAAAGCAAAACAAACAAACAAACAAAGGATCATTTCCACAACCCAAAGGATGTTTAAAAACTGGAACAAGTAGGAAACGACAACTGTCATATGGGTCTCTATGAACACTGGGCGGGGGGGCAGACAGGTCACCCCAGATAGGGCTGGAGTGTCCCAGGTTTGATCTCCAGCACCAGATGCACCCCACCACAAATACACCTGACCACCACTGGGTGTAACCCTGATGAACCCCGGCACCACTGGGCCCGTTCGTTAGTGCTGCTGGCACCGTCCTCAGGCCTCCTGGGCAACGCTGGGAAGTAGCCCCCTCCAAAAAAGAAACCACCAACAATGACAGACTAAGAGTCTATGATCTCTGGGGAGCGGGCACTCTGATGGAGCCTGGGAACCATGCGGGCCAGATGCAGCCATCTCAGAGGGTCACTCAGGGGCCCAGCGGGCACTGCACACGCGCTCTCCCGCCTCAGCCGCTTCCCTGCCCGGGCCAGCAGCACTCTGGAATACACAGGCCTCACAGCACAGCACAGCACAGAGAGGGTGGGGAAGAGGCAGGGACTAGGTGCATCTGAAGGCTCTGAGAAGCTGCTGCGGGTAGGGGAGCGAGGAGAGAGAAAGGAGGCCGCAAGGACAACAAGTGCACATGAGGTGGAACCAGGGACCACCAGCAAGTGAGTGAGTGAGGGACCTAAAGGCAGACCCTCCCTTGAAAGGTCTCAGGACATGCCGGGAAGGCGACACCTCCGCATGGCAGAAGTCCCCCTGCCGGAAAAGCTGCGTCCAGCACACGTGAGTCAGGAGCCCGCTGGCATGGGGACACCTGGGGGCAGACAGAATGAGCTCAGGCAAAGGGACAGGAAGGTGCAGGGCTGGGGAAGCCCAGGAGACCTGCCCCAGCTTCTCTCCCAGGCTCGGCCGAACCCTGGGACAGGTTCGCTGAAGGAAAACGGGGTGGGGGTGGGGCAAGCACCAGGCTGGGTCTGCACTGTCCACTGTGTGGCCACACCCGAGCCCTCCAAGCACTCTCACAGGTCCTGGTAGGAACTGAGGGTCGGGGGAGGGGAAGGGGCCACTGATGAGCACTGCATGGGTCAGCAACCACTGCCCAAGTAGCATTCCACAAACTTGTCTAGGATGGGGGTGGGTGGGAAAGAGTCCAGAGGTACTTGCTGAAACCAAAACAAAGCAAGGGACAGAGAGATGGTACCTGGAGGAAGGCACGTGCCTTGCATATAGCTGGCCCCGGTTTGGTTCCCGGCATCCCATACAGCAGGAGTGATCCCTGAGCACAGAGCCAGGAGCAAGCCCTAAGCATCACCAACCCCAAATTAAATCAACACCCACACAAATGCCTCTATTCGACCCAGACCCACTAGGCAAAGACGCACAGGAGCGGAGGCTGGAGCTGTGTCGCTGCCAGCACTGAGACGGGTTCTGGGGCCACCAAGAAGCCCGCAGAGGCATGAGGGAACTGACGGACACCTCCAAGGACCATGCCCGCTGGGAGCGCCAACATCATGGGGGCTGGGAGTCTGAACCTGGACTAGGGCCTGAGCGAGAACAAGGGCTGTTCAGAGGCAAACGTGCCCTGAGGTTCTCGGAGAAGAACCAGCTCGGGTAGGGAGCCAAGCACGCGGTGCTGGAGAAAGAAGCCAGGGTACACAGAGTGTGTGATCTGGAACAACGCCCCAACACGTGTGTGATGGACACTGGAGGAAGGACTTGGCCCTGGCTCTCCATCTGCATCTTAGAAGGCTCCAGCACTAGGGGCCAGAGCCAATGGCGCTAGTGCTGGGGGCGGGGGGGGAATGCCGTCATGGGGGGCCGGCTCCAAGCCAAGCCTCGGGTGGGCTCTGGCGGCCACCTGGGAGGACGGGGAAAAGATCTGAAGCCGGAGCCGGGGCTGCGGGTGAGTGAGGACGGCGGCGCATCTGCAGAGGCCACGGCCCATGCGTGCGGCTGAGCTCATCCTCTCTTGGCACGAGGCAGCCTTCCTTGTCATCTCCCCGCGCCAGGAAGAGCCAGGCCGCAGTTGAAAAGAAAACGCCGCGCAGGCTGCACCCCAGGCCCTGCTTTGATAAGCTTCCATCTTTCGCACAGCTGGGCCCGTGTCAAATGCTCTGCTGTCAAACACAGAAGTTCTGAGGCTGTCGGTGGCGGGGAGCATCGACAAAGTGCCCAGATGCCCCTGGCAGAAGGAGTGACGCTCGCACATGGCCCCTGAGATCAGGTCTGCACCCCGATCTCTGCAAGTGGCAGCCCCAGGCTAACTTGGGCGGCAAATTTTGAGTTTAAAAAGGTGTTTCCTTTTTTCTCTTTTATGTTTCGAGACACAGCCTGCAGTGCTCAGGGGATACTCTGGGCTTGGTGCTCAGGGTTTAGCTCCGGGCACACACTCCAGGGATCAAATCCAACCTCCACATGCAAATCCTGTGCTTGGTCCGTGAGCGGAAAAGAAAGAGGTCAGCTACATTGATCCGGGGTTGGCCCCAGGTGCAAATGCATAATCGAGAGCAGAGCCAGGAGTCACGTCTACAAGAAGGCAGCCCCAGGAGGTGGTCCGGGGGGTCTGTGGTGGATTCCCTGTCCCGTCCTGGTGGCTGCGAGTGTCCCCTAAAGATGTTGGCGATGAGATGAACATCCAGACCAATGTCCAGGCTGAGCAACGTAGGCCTGACATCTACTGTGGTGGGTATCGTTCGCAGACAGAAGGTGTGAGTCAAATAAAGACTCCCATGTGCATGCACAAAAAATGGACTCTCATGCACGTGCGTACGCAGGCATGCACGTACACACATACATGCATACACACACACACACATACGCACGCATGCACACTCCTTAGGCTGAGTCGGGTTACCGTGAGATCATGTATCCCAAGTGACAAGCTCACCAGCCTCTGAACCCAGAGAACATGCCCAGCCCCACAGTTCTCAGGCTACAGGCTAAAGTGGGCGACATGCCACCAGCTCACGGGGGGGCAGAGGGGAGTCCTGCCCCACAGGCCCCAGACCCACGGGCCTCTCCAAGTGGCGTGTTCCCTGGAGCCCCCGGGGAGGGCGCAGCCCCTCTGACGTGGCTCCCACCCTGGGGCGTGCAGAACCAGGAGCACACACATCTAGGACCACCGAGTTGGTCCCGGGAAACACACTGGTCTGCTCTGGAACCTCCTTCACCCATCATCCCTGTGCCCCACAACCTCCAGCCACGGGCTAGACTCTGTGCTCGCTCATCACAGAAAACCTCAATCCTGAGCTCCCTGTTGTCATTTCAACATCTCCCAGCTTCCTCCCAGCGCTGCAGAGCCCCGGGGCCCACCTTCGCCCAGCCCGTGTCCCTCAGGCCTTGCTTCTCTTCCACCAACCGACAGCCCACAGCCGTGCTCCTGTCTTGGCAGCTCGCCCAGCTCACTCTGTTCTTCTCCTTCGCCCTACCCTCCGGGCCAAAACCCTGCCCCAGGCCTGTCTGCTCACGTTACTGTGGGGCAGGAGTGAAAATCAATCACTGCTAGGTGACAGGCCTGACTTTCCATTCACAGGCACCAACCTCAACCGAGTCGCTCCTCTCTGGGTGTCAGTCAGTCACCAACCTCAACTGGGTTGCTCCTTTCTTGGTGTAAGTCAGTCAGTCACCAACCTCAACCAAGTCGCTCCTCTCTGGGTCTCAGTCAGTCACCAACCTCAACCGAGTCGCTCCTCTCTGGGTATAAGTCAGTCAGTCACCAAACTCAGCCGGGTCACTCCTCTCTAGGTGTAAGAGTCAGTCAGTTCCTCAGGGGCCCGAGAGACGGTATCGCAGAGGGCCGCTGCCTGGCACCTGGCCAGCCTGGGTTCAATCCCCAGCACCCACATGGTCCCCAGAGCTCCCCCAGGTCCCCGGAGCCCCACCAGGAGTGAGCCCTGAGTACAGTCAGGAGAAACCCCCAAGCACAGTCAGGGGTAGCCCCCCAAAACCAAAACCAAATAAAAATGAGTCATTTCTTCACAAGATGAAATTGTGTAGTGGCAGAACAAGTCAGAGGGAGGAGGACAAATACCAGATGACCTCAGCCACCTGTGGTAAGAGACAAAACAAGGGACCAGACGGCATCGAATGGATACAAAGCCTGATCTTAGAGGATAAAACCCAGATTACCAGTGTGTGTTGGCGGGAGGGGGGAATTCAGAGATGGACTTGAGGCCATATAGGGACAGTGGTGTCGAAATATGAAGTAATTTCATACATTACATTAATACCACAAAGTATCTCTACCTTATTTTTTAAAAGCCACTTATTCAGGGGCTGGACAGATAGTACAAGGCCTAAGGCCCTTGACCTATCCCAGTTAATTCCCTGGCACCCCACCATGGCTCCCCAAGAATCATGGGAAGCAAGTCCCAATCAGAATCAGGAGGAATCCCATGTACTTCTCGTTGTGGCCCAAAAATAAGAAGTAATTTCTCTGAAAAACAACAACAACAACAAACACTGTTCTTGAAGCCAGAGGAACTAGTCCAGTGGGTAAGGAGCCTCCCACTGGCTCAGTCCTGGGCACTGCGTCCGGTCAACCAAGTCCCACCACGAGTGAGCCCTCAGCAGTACCGCATGACCCCAAACGAAACAAACACTGCTCCCACTACACACCGGAAAGTTGTTCACATACTGTAAAATACACCCTTAAAGGTACAACTAGCCTTTTTAGAATGTTCAAAGAGCTGCATAGCCATAATTATTACCTAATCTCAGAATAATTCATCACTCACCTCCTGAAAGAAATCCCAACTCATTAGCTGTGCCCTCTGCCCCCTGTCCCACTTCCTGTCACAGGGTCTTTGGCTATTCTGGGCGTTTCCTATAGAGGGAATCATACGTGGCTGGTATTTGGGTTCTGACCGCCATCACCAAGCTGAGCCCCCAAGTTCACCTGTGTTTCAGCATGTATTACCCTGCTTACTGCCCATCTAGTAATACTCCATTCTTCTGATATGACTCCACCTGCCCCTCACTTGGACACTTCTGTCGTTCCTGCTTTAAAATTCCATTTTGAATCATGCTGTTATGATCATTCATGTTACAAGTTTTTGTATGGGCAAATATTTTCAATTTTTTTTATTTTTTATTTTTTTCCTTTTTTGGGTCACACTCGCGATGCTCAGTATTTACTACTAGCTCTGCATTTAGGAATTATGGCTGGTGGTGCTCAGGAGACCATATGGGATGCTGAGGCTTGAACTCAGGTCGGCCACATGCAAGGCAAAAGTCCTATCAGCTGTACTATTGCTCCGGCCCTGTATTTTCGATTTTTAAGAGTTTCTGATTCCTGCCAGGGAGGAGAACTGTCAGAATACACGGTAACTCTAAGTTTAATATTTTACGGATGACTAGCGTGTCCTGAAGTGGCACCATTTCACATCCTCACCAGCAGTGCATTAGGGCTCTGATTTCTTCACATCCTTTGTGACACTTGTCAGTCTTCTTATTTCAGCCAAAAACACAGTGGGGGTGAAACATTACCTTAATGTGGTTTTGATTTGCACTTCCGTAATGATTAATGAGGTTAAACAAATTAACCCTTTGTTGTTTGCTTTTGTGCAACACTTGGCGGAGCTCTGGGGCTACTTGCAGTGTGATTGTGGGGTACAGGTCACTCCCAGTGGTGGTGGAGTGGGGGGCATGAGATGCTGGGGATTGAACCCAAAGCATGTGCTCCAAGCCAGCCTGCTGAGCTATCTCTCCAGTCCCAACTTGACCGTTTTTAAGCGTATAGTTTGGTATTGTTAAGTACATTCACATTATTATAAAAACAATTCTCCACGACAATGAGAGCTGGAAATGATCTCTCTGTACAAGAACCGATTGCTAAAAGGAGGTAAAATGATATATACCTT
>JAOXYA010022389.1:0-13392 GCA_028565675.1 Sorex palustris | reverse complement strand
TGTCATCTGTCATTGTTCGACTTCAGGTTGATCGTAAGAAAGTACTTGTTATTGGACATTTATGATGAATGTAAAATTTCATTTCACTGAGTAGCAATGGGTTTGCAAAGGATCAAGAACTGATAACGGTTCAGTCTTTAAAGAATTTTTTCAAGATGAAATGAACATGTGAATTTGGAATTTTCTTTATTTTGATTTTTAATTTTTATATACTGGTGCGGTTGTGGTGGTCTAGGGGACTTGACATAGTACTTCACTCTGGAGACAGAGCATGGGCACTCATAGCACCATGCTCTTTGATTCTTATGCTCCCTAAGGAGAATTTCAGGATGAGCAGGAAATAAAGCAAGCATGTATATTCAAAGGTACAAGAGGGAAGTAAAGAGAATTGGTGCCAAGCTGGGATAAAGTAGGTTTACTTAAGGAGAAAAAATACAAAACACACTTGGCAAACACAGTGAGTTGGGGGTCTAATGGAGAGTGCCGACATTGTACTTCTTTCTCCATTTTTTTTTTTTGCCTTCAAATTTCCTACCTTACCTCTTCCTACCACAATTACCTGAAGTCTGAGGTTCTGACTGTATTTGTTAGGTTTCTTGGGTTGCCATGGTAACTGTAAACTGTCATTGGCTGTAGTGGGCATGGTTTTGATATGTTTTAAGTATTCTGAAATGATGGCAAAATGAGCTAATTCTCTCAGTGGTCCAGAGGACTGACCTGTGTTTTCTTTCCCCTTGGCAGTAGTAAAGGAACAAAGAGAGACCTGTAGGGTGTTATTAAACTCCAGTGAAGTTTCTTTATCACCATAAATTAAGACTGGTGCCTGGCTTGGTACCTCTCTGCAGGGCAATTTATTATTCTCACTGATATGATGTGGTATCTCATTGTTGTCTTAATTTGGATTTCCTTGAAAAGAAATGACAATGGAGACTGTTTCATATGCCCACTGGGCATCCATCTGCCTTCATCACAGGAGTGTCTGTTCATTTTCTCTCTATTTTTATGGGATTCTTGTATTTATTTCTCTTTTTATCTGCTTATTTTGTGGCCATGCCTGGTAGTTCTCAGTGATTTTTCCTTGCCCTGCACTCAGGGATCACTCTTGGTAGAACTTGGAAGCTGGTCAGCCATATGCAAGCATAGTCAGCCATAGTCAGCCATATGCAATTAGATTTATTGATGTTGATCTTTGCCTTGGCTTATGTCTTGTATATTAACCCTTTATCTTATGTATTGTATGCAAATATTTCAGTAGAGTGTCTTTAATTTTAGCCCACATATTTTTTTCTTTAAAAGTTTTATTAATGACAGGTGAGACATGATGACTACCATAATGAGATCTAAGTATAGAATAAAATTTAATTTAATATTTTTAGGTTCCACAGATGAAAAAATATATGTAAATGAGAACAGACATTTTGCTATATTGTATTAAATGGTTTTAATTTTCTTATTTACATAGGTCAAAATCACAACCTGTTTTTTTATTTTTTCTCAGCATGATCTTTTCCAACCTTGCTTCATTCTTTCCTATGGGTTCCACCCTAGTTTTGTGCAATGCCCACCTTATTTTTTTGAGTTCCTGGAGTATCATGGAGCATCACAGGGGCCTGTGTGCACTCCCCACTTCCCTCAGTTGAGAAGCACTCCTCTAGATCATTTTATAGACCTCCACAATTCCTAGTATGCATAAATAATCCTTGATAGAGTATTTTCTTATTGCTATCACTTTTAGTAATTACTTCAGAATTCTGGAGACCTAGGTAATATAGGAAGAAATTTTTTATACTATATCAGGAGCCTCTGAATGTATAGGTTGATATGGAAGTTAGGTTGAAATGGATCTTTGTCATTGAATTTGTGTCCCCAAAATTGTTTAAATCACTTATTCAGGTTCAGCAAATTTGGAAATGTAGTGATTATGTTAAACATTCTGTGATTTCCCAAAATTAGAAATTTTCTGTGGGAGACAGGTACAAAAGCAGTTTTATTACAACTTTGCATAATAATAAAAACATATACATAACATGCTGTGAAGTATTGTATGTGAAAAATCAGGAAATAAAAGAGATTGGGTCTTGAAGATTATATTTTAAGGATAGGAAATCTTATGGCATGGTAGTAGTTCATAGCGTCCATAAGAAGGCTGATTTCCTTACCTTGGCATTTAATAAAGATTTTTTTTAAAAATATGTAAACTAAAGAATCATCAAATATTGTTTAGAGACCAGATGCTAATTTTTCAGAGAACTTCTAGGTGAGTTAAGACTTGATGAAGATGTTAGTTTATCAAAATCATGTTGTGACCTTTAGCAAATAGTCTGGGTAGAGACTGAATCTGGACAAAGGTGGAAATTAGAAACATGACATTAGCCCATCTCTACTCAAACACTGGCCAAGAGAATGGAACATTCAGGTTATTGTGGTTTGTAAACCCATGAGGAGTAGATCGACATTCCAGTCTGACATTAGTGTGATGCCACTTAAGCATTGTTTCATAAAGCAAACTCCCCTTGCTTTTATTTCTTGTTCATTAGGCAACATTGTGAGTATAATTTGCCTTCCTGTCTCTATTGGTCTACAGGGAGAAACTGTACTGGTAATGCTGACATGAGTTTTCTGATCCATATGGCAGTTAGGGTTCTCATCGTAAACTAATGTGGTTAATTCAGCCGCCTCTAGTTTGTACATTAGTCTCTTGTGAGCTTAATTTTACTCTTGTGCTGAAACATGACTCTGCTTAAAATACCAAGAAGAAAAGAAAATGCATTCCTAGTTCACAGAGCTGAGGTCCCAACTGGGATGAATGGACTGGGGTGAACTCATCAAGATAAATGTGACTCTGGTTGACCAGATCCATAGTATTTTTTTATTATTTTAAAAATTCAAGCTAGGTGTGTGTGTGTGTGTGTGTGTGTGTGTGTGTGTGCTCTGTTTCCCCATCTGGTCAATCACTTTTATCTCCTAATCAGTCTCTGTTAACTTGTAAATATTGCTTTTCTCTTCTCCTTATGTCCTTTGCATAGTTAATTCAGAGCAGTGTTCCTTTTTGTATAGACACAGAAAGGCAGTTAATACTATGCTTTTGTAAATTAAGAGTTAAGTGACTCCAAATAACATTCATCCCTGAGCATCTTTTTCTTCACTTAAGCCTCAGTTGCCCTTACCACCTAGCTCTCCAAAAGCAGGGTACCAAGGAACTGGATGCACCCAGGGCAAGGTGTGAGCTACCTTGGCACTGAAATGGGCCCTGGCCAATTGCTTAACTATAATACTTAATATTATGACGCTATTATAAACTATACTTATATAGTTTATAATTAAATAAACTTAACTTATAAACTATATGAACTAAACTATATGTTAAGAGCATGGTTATGGACAAATTAATTATGATACAAAAAGTCACTGTCACTGTCACTGTCACTGTCCTCCCATTGTTCATCGATATTCTCGAGTGGGCCCAGTAACGTCTCCATTGTGACAACTGTTATCGTGTTTGGCATATTGAATACGTCACAGGTAGCTTGCCAGGCTTTGCCGTGCGGATAAGATTCTCTCGGTAGCTTGCTGGGCTCTCCAAGAGGGGCGGAAGAATCAAACTCGGGTCAGCCATGTTGGCCACTTGCAAGGCAAACACCCTACCCGCTGTGCTATCACTCCAGCCCATCCAAAAAGTAACAACTAGATTAGGACCGTGGTAGTGTTAGGAAAAATTAATCTGGCCTGAGCACTGTAGTCTGGGATCTATAGTGAGATGTCCCCAGGAGAGCCACTCTAGAAGCTTAATGTGTCTCTTACTGTGTCCACACAAAATAACTAATATTAAGAAATAGTATTAAGATGTTAATTAAAAGATTAATTAAGTTATTGGACTAAGGAAAGGAGAAAAACCCCTAGGTGATATTTGAGCTGGATCTTGTGGCTTCAGGCAATAGTTAAGGGCTTTGATATGTTGATTGTGGCCCCTGATGTAGGTGTGGTTGCTACCCCCAATGGTGGGGAGTTGGTGAGAGACTAGGGAGAGACCAAGGCAGGGAGTTGGATTGAGGAGAGATGAGCAAGGGAGATAGGAGGTAACTGGAATGAGGGGCTTAGTGAGATTGGAACAGGCGCATTGGGAGAATGGAACGAATGGCAACTGACCCAAGCAACCTGGCCCTCATTTCCTACTTCGTCCGCCCATGGCATCAGCCACCCAGGGTGGGGAAGCAGCACAAGACCACCAAACACATGCTCGAGCCCAGTAAAGGTAAAGGCCCTCCTGTTGTTCGTTGATTTGCTTGAGCGGGCCCAGTAACGTCTCCGTTGGAGACTTTGTTGTTACTGTGTTTGGCATATCGAATACGTCACAGGGAGCTTGCCAGGCTCTGCCGTGCGGGCGAGATACTCTTGGTAGCTTGCCGGGCTCTCTGAGAGGGGCGGAGGAACCGAACTCGGGTCGGCCATGTTGGCTGCGTGCAAGGCAAACGCCCTACTGCTGTGCTCCAGCCCTAATCAGAGAGGTAAATAATCCGAGCCAGTGTTCTAATCAGAACCCCGCTATAGACAGGGTCATGGTTGGAAGCTGGAGTGGAGGGGAGGGCCGTTAGAGTAGAGAAGTCCACTATTTCCAGTGACAGCTGGAAATGATTACCCTGGACAAGAACTGAGTGTTCAAAACACATCAAGGAATAAACGTGATAACCTTTCAGTACCTGTATTGTACATAAAGCCAAAAAGGAAATGGGGGAAGGGTAAGAGAAAGGGAGAAGGAGAGGGAGGGAAAAGATGAGAGAGAGGGAAAGGAAGAGAGATTAGCTCTCCCTGAAATGCTTGTATGTTTAAGTCTAATATTGAAAAGGGGAGACTGGCATTACAATGATTGCCTTAGACATTCTCCATCCCCTTGGAATTTTTCACGAGGGATTGCCACCTATGATGAAGTAAAGATTCTGTTAGGACAGAAAGGGAAAGGCTGCAGCTTCTGCCAGCAGGGGCTACCATAGCAACATACCAGACAGGATGGCTTCAGTCAACAGAGAGTGAGTTCTCAGCACCGAAGCTGGGAAGTGCATGGTGGAGGTCAGGCGCGCCTTGCTTTCTGCTGAGCTCACTTCTTGTTTGGAGAAGCATTGCCATCTCGTCCTTGCTCATTTGACCTTTCCTTGGCATACGTGCTGTGAGAGAGGGAGAGAGAGAGAGAGAGAGAGAGAGAGAGAGAGAGAGAGAGAGAGAGAGAGAAAGAGGGGGGAAAGAAAAAGAGGAGGAAGGAGGAGAACAGGGGAGAGAAGGAGAGAAGAAGCGGAGAAAGGGGAAACAAAGAAAAAAAGAGTTGGGGAGAGAGGAAGAAAAGAAGAGGGAGAGGGAGGGGGGAGAGAAGGAAATGGGGATGAAGAAAGGAAGAGAAGGAGGGACAGAGAAGGAAGAGTTGGATGAGGGTTCTCTTCCATTTCAGGGGAGTAATCTGATCATGAGTGACCCACCCTTCACGCCCCACTTAACCCTGTCACCTTCAAAGGCTTATGTCCAAATACACTCATATTGTGAACTTCAGTTAGAATGCTTACACTTAGCTCACACACTTTCCCAGCAAGAAGCAATATCTGGCATTCTCTTTTGTGGAATGAACTGGTGGTCCCAGCCCAGAGTCTACGTTGGTTTCAGGGGACCCCAAAAATGTGAAGAGGAACTTTTAGAATTAACATACCTGCAAACCTCTTGCCTCAGTCCCATTAATGAGCTCTGCACACAGAGGGCCTTTTGCCATCACTGCCATCCTGGGGCAGCTGAGAATGGGCAGGGCACTGGCTCTGTCAGGGCAAGACCTGATTTAGCCCAGAGCCTAGCACCTGTAAAGATACATGGAAGACTACTATAGTTTCTGGAATGTTCCACACAAGCAGTCTTGTCTGCCTATGTCGACTCAATGACTGGAACATCTTTTTTTGTTTGTTTTTGGGTCACACCTGGCAATGCTCAGAGCTTACTTTTGGCTCTGCACTCAGGTATTCCTCTTGGTGGTGTTTGGGGAACCACATGGGATGCTGGAGATCAAACCAGAGTTGGCTACATGCAAGGCAAGTGCCCTACTGGCTGTACTAGTTCTCTGGCCTTTGCCAGGAACATCTTTTTGGCGTTTTGAAGAGTCCAATTTCTAGCCAAGGCCTGAGAATGGGCACTTCTAGTTGCCTGCACAAAAGAAGAAGTATGATGTTTACAGTCCAGTCCACCAATTGCCATCTCTGTACTTCCTACTTTGATCTCTTCAAAGTTCTTCCTTCCCACCATCTTCACTCCAAACACATGGGCCTGAGTCAGCTACTTTTCTGGGTTATAAAAATGAGGACTTTGCCAAAGAAGACATGTGGGTGGCTAATAGGCACACAATAAAGTGCTCAGCATCATATATGATCAAGGAAATGCCAATAAAGACAACAATGAGACAGCATCTCACACCAGTGCCAATGGCATATCTCATAAAGTCTGGAAATAGTCACTGTCGTGTGTGGGGATGTGGAGAGAAAGGAGCTCTCATTCACTATGGGTGGGAATCTCCTCTGGGTCAGCCTCTGTGGAAAACAGTATGGAGATTTCTCCAAAAAAGTAAGAGTAGAAGTCCTGTATGACCCAGTGATATCACTTATTGACACCTACCTTCCCAAACACAAAGACATTAATTCAGAAAGATATATGCATCCTTATGTTCACTGTAGCACTTAGTACAATTGACAAGATATGGGAATAACCCAAATGTCTGTCCAACAATAGATGGATCAAAAAGTTGTATATGCACAGAAAGGAATACTATGAAACTATAAGAAAGAATAAATCATGCAATTTGCCACTACATGGATGGTATTAGAGGTTATCATGCTGAGTCAAGTGATTCAGAAGAAAAGAGACAGATGCAGAATGATCTCTCTCATACGTGGGACTGAGAGATACAAAGGAAGAGCAACACATAGTCAAAGGCAACAGAACCGAGACCTGGGCCACAGAACTGAGCTTATTGTGTGGGTGAGACATTTTGGGACCTTGGTGGAGGGAAGTGTGTACTCTGGTATTGTGTGTGCTGTTGGAATGACGTGTGTATGTAACCAATATTAACAGTACTGTAAGCTACAGCCTCTCAGTCAAGATAAAAAATAATAACAATGAAGGCTCCGACAGCAAGCAAAGGAATTCAACTTGGACTGAGGCACAGGCAGGGAACTTGGGAAGAAGTGACAGAAAGTTCATGTTCTTAGCAGGAAGGCTGGGGATCTGGGCGTGGGTCAGAAGACTGTGTGGTCAACTCTGAAGGGGAATGAGCAGGGGCTTCTGAGCAGCCTGGAGAGACACACGTGCCTAAAGAACTCACCCGGTCTCCATTCCTGTCCCCGCAGAACATTCTAACCTGAGACAGGTTCCATTTCAGAGGGCTGGTAAAATCTAATGTGAGAGAGGAAGCAAGAAAACCTTTAGAGCAAAACAGAGGTTCGTCCCTTAGGACCAGAAAGGATAGTGCAGGGTGTCAAACATAGGCAGACTCCTATATGGACCAGGAGTGGGATACAGGTAGAATCCTGAGAGATGGGGCAGACTGGGGGCCTGGCACAAGGTGTGAAGGACTTCAAGCCGAGAGGTCCTAAAGTCACAGCAATTTGACTGAGTCCAGAGCTTTGCTGTGACTGGTGGCTCAGATGGTCCATGTCCCTCTCTTAAGGGCAGAGTCAGCTCAGCTGCAGGGCCCACAGCTGAGCAGGGACTGGTGTCTCTTCTTCCGCTGAAGATGCTCAACTAGCTGCAGACTGATCCCATGGAGATGGAGAAGGGGAAAAGCTGGGGTTTCTCCAAGAGAGCAGCTCTGAGACCCACAGGCTACAATTCAGAGCCAGTGTGGATAACAGTGAAATTGAGCTCTGGAAGCAGGAGCATAGCATTTTCTCTCCTTTAGACAATCCCCAGTGTTACTGGCATGCTGGACCTCTGCTGCACATCCACCTCGGCCACCTCAGTTAATCCTCCTCATGGGTCCACCTCAAACTCGCCTCATTTAAGAGCTGGGGAAACAGGCCCATACAGATCTGAGGCACTTGGCCCAGATCACATACCTCCCAACGGAGGCAAAGCTGAGCTGGAGAGAGAGCTCAGTGGCCTGGGGCACACGCTTTACGAGTAGGAAGCCTGGGTTTCATCCCTGGCACTGCAAGGTGCCTGAGCACTGTCAGATGTGATGTCACTCTCCCCACTGCCAAAAGGTAGCACTAGGATTTCAATGTTGATACTACGTGGACTGGAGAGATACTACATGGGGTTAGATGCTTGCCTTGCATGTGGCTGACTCAGGTTCAATTCCCAGCACTGATGTTGGCCTCCAGCACTGTTGGGAGTGATCCCTGAGCAGAGTCAGGAGCAAGCCCTGAGCACCTACAGGTGTGGCCCCGCCTAGCAAACAAAACGAGCAAATGTTGTTTTATTATGATTCTGGAGAAACTTAAACCCTGCACCCCAACATTGGCTCTCTTGTGAGCCAGACAGATAAACAGAGACCCTGAAGCCGATTTCGAGCAAAGATGGGCAATCCCGATGCATCAGAACTCAAGGTAACAAAAACGGGAACATCTGGAGAATGAGAACCAAGGGCCAGAAGGGGAGGAGGGGCCGGAACATGGGTCAGCGGCAGTCAGGTGAGCACATGACCATACTGAGGGCCAGTTCTGCACAGATTTTATTTCCTTTGCACCTAAACTTTGGAGAGTTCCGAAGGGTGACTCTTACGTGTCACACGTGGGACTTCTGACACCAGTTGTCCATGAGAATCATGGGAGCCTAAAAATCTTGCGGGAAACCTGCCTCGCTGACCCTGCATTTGAGCTGTTTCACACAGACAGAACTTGCTCAGAGCTGATTCCCCGTAAGAACAGACATTGGCTTCTGTGGACTTGTAGTCCCATACACTTAACCCTCACTCCAGCCTGCCCAGATTCCTAGTCACTCAACAATCCCAGTAATCAGCTGCCATTTGTCCAATTTTTCCACTGAGCTGACGCCAAGGCTTCATATTCCAGATTCTTCCATTTTGTTTTCCTGGCATGCCCTTCCTCTTGTCTTGAAGCATTTAAATGCCACTAATGTTTCAGGCCTTAATTTAAATTCCACCCTCTTTACGTAGCCTTCATTATTAGAGCTCTCTGGAGAAAGAGAACCGATTACAGAGAGACAGACAGATAGACATGGGTGAGAGAGAGAGAGACAGACAGACAGACAGACAGACATATATGGGGGGGCAGAAAGACAGACAAACAGACACACATGGGGGGAGAGAGAGAGACAGATAGACACAATGGGGGGGAGAGAGAGAGGGAGGGAAGAGAGAAGATTCTAAGAAATCAGTTTATACAATCATGAAAGATGAGTGGCCTAAGATTGCAGTCAGCAGGTTAGAGGTCAAGGAGAACTCATGTGTACCTTTCAGGCAGTCCAAAGGTCCAGGGACCAGGGAACTCCGTGGAGTAAGTCTCATTCCCAAAACCATCAGGCCCGAGACTCAGGAAGACCCAATGTTTCACTCTGAATCCAAAGACAGATTAAAAAAAGACCAGTGTCTCAGTTTAAGCAATCTGAATCTGGCAAGCGGATTTTTCTTTTCTTTTCTTTCTTTCTTTTTTTTTTTTCAGATCTTCAACCAATCCTTAGTCTACTGATTCTAAGGCTCATCTCACCCCCAAATACCCTTAGATACACACTCAGAATAAAGTGTGACCAACTCTCTGGACACCTCGTAGCCCTGCCTTGTTGACACATAAAATGGGGGTTCACCCAGCAATGCTGCAGGGGGTCATTTCCAGAAGTGCTCAAGGATGGAGCAGTGTTGGGGATGGAGCCTGGGTCTCTCCACACAGAGCATGTGTGCATTCCCTGAGACCACTCTCCAGGTCTAGGCTTCATTGTATTTTATTTATTTTTATTATTTTATTTTATTTTATTTTATTCTTTTTGCTTTTTGGGTCACACCCAGTGATACTAAGGGATTATTCCTGGCTCTGCATTCAGGAATTACTCCTGGCTGTGCTTGAGGGACCATATGAAATGCTGGGAATCGAACCTAGGTCCACCGCATTCAAGGCAAACACCCATGCACTGTGCTATTGCTCCAGCCCCCTTCATTGTACCTTAAATTTAATTGAGTTCTGTGGTTTATAACACGCAGATTAATGATGGTTCCCCATGCACAAAAATTCCAGCACCCACCTCATCACTAGTGTGCCCACTTCTCCCCACCCAAAGACCTCAGCATCCCTCCTAAACAGAATAAGGTATAACATAACTTTAAATCTTTAAATTCATTGGTGAGAGGTAACTTGTACAAAAGTTTGAGTTTGTTTCTAAAGCCAGCGAGAGAGGGAAATGCTAATCACACATAAATCTACAGAGGTAAAGGCAGAGGTTGCAATTCTAAATGTATTTAGTACTTATTAGCAGCCCTTTATGGGTCATCTCCAGAGATGAAGAAAGGTCCGGATAAATGGGTTGGCTCAAATATTCACTGAATCGTCAGGGAGATAGTTCAAAGGACTAGTGAATATGTTTTGTATAAGGAAGTCCTGATTCAAAGCCTCCCTCCAGCCATATGGAACCTGGGACACTGCCAGGAATAGCCCCTGAGCACTGCCCAGGGATGGCATCAAAACAAACACCCCCTGCCCCCATAAATATGCATCAGTTGTTATATTAGCCGGATTCTAAAGCTGATTCTAAAGCACTGGGCATAAAGCCCTGTCCTAAAGGAGTTGAAAATTCACCATGGGAGAGGTCAAAACAATAGGAGTAGGGGCCTTGCCTTACACATGGGTTTGATCCCCAGCATCCCTGATGGTCCCCTGAGCACCACTGAGAGTAATCTCTGAACACTGCCAGGTGTGGTCCCAAAACAAACAAAAATAAATAAATAAAGCTCACAGCAGAAGACAGATATATGCACACACAGCAATTTTTTTCATAATGCAAGAAAGAAAAAAGACTCATGGAGGCACCTTTGAGCCAAGCCTTTGCCTTGCACGCTTCCAACCTGGGTTCGATCCCCAGCATCCCATAGGGTCCCTCAAGCACCGCCAGGAGTAATTCCTGAGTGCAGAGCCAGGAGAAACCCCTGATCATTGCTGGTGTGACCCAAAAGGCCAGAAAGAGAGAAAGAAGAGAGAGAGAAAGAGAGAGAGAGAGAGAGAGAGAGAGAGAGAGAGAGAGAAATACTTTTGAGATGAATTTCCTGGGAATCAGAGAGATTAGGTCAATCAGTGGTACCTGGTTTCAGCTCTGCTGAGGAGCGGAAGTGGGATGCCCTGATTTGTATTTTTGTTGGGGTTGGGGTTGGGATGTGGATGGGCCTCGCTCAGCACTGCTCAGGGCGAAGACTGGCAGCACTTGGGGAACCATAGGTGGTTCCTGGATTCAGATCAAGGTGTGGCCATAGCCACTGTGTGGCCAGCTGAGTACCTGAACTCCAGCCCCCTACATGTTCACCTCCAAGTTTGTGGTAGTCAGAAAAAACTAGTTTTGGGTAGGACCAAGGGGGCACCTGTCAATCAATTCAAATCTTTAAGTATTTCTGTTCAACTTTGCAAGAATTCTTCTGAGCTGGAGCAATAATAGTATAGTGAGTAGGGTGTTTGCCTCACATGCAGCCAACCCGGGTTCAATCACCGACATCCCATATGGTTCATGGAGCACCATTAGGAGTAACCCCTAAGTATCACTGGATGTGACCAAAAGAGGGGAAAAATAATCTTTTTAAGCTTTCTTTTGGCCATCTTGTACTTTCAAACTTTCTCATTCTTTTTCAGTCATCTGTTCTACGTTGCTTGCAAAAGCAAAAGTTGAGAAAACCTTGAGTGAGTTGGAGATTGGTTGGAGTAATCTAACATACCAACAACTGGCAATTCATAGATATTCTCAAAGACAAAACGGCGACGGGGATCACCCACAAACGGCCTCTCTGGCTCCTGATCAAGCTTAACGGCCATGATCCCAGAGACTCAGAAACAAATCTCGAAACCCAGTGGCTTTGGCAGAAATGCGGCTGGACCCCACAGTAGGTTACTGTCACCGGGCCACCCCAGGGGAGAAAGGGTGCTGTCACTCTGCCTGCTCCCCCTTGGCGGCTCGGTGACCATCATCCTCCAGAGGCCATTGGACAGTCAGGCTTGGGCCCTCAGTGATGAGACACGTGGGACCTCACGGGATGGGGGTGGAGCCGGCCCTTTCCTTCCCACCCCAACAAGACTCAAGTCATCGCCCACAAACGGCCTTTCTTGCTCCTGATCAAGCTGCTTAACGGCCATGATCCCAGAGACTCAGAAGCAAATCTCGGAACCCAGCAGGTTTTGGCAGAAATCCCTCCAGATTTAAGTGTTAAAATTTTGGACTTTCAAAATTGTGTGGCCACTCCTGCAGCCCCGCAACATCATATGTTATTCTTAGCCAGGAATAGAAAACAAATTGTCTACTGTTGCCTTTTCAGCGGATCTGAGTGTTGGGGTAAAATCCAAAAAAAATAATGGTGGGTCCATTGTCAAAATATTGAATGTGATCAAAGTAGAGAGTAATGTGGAAATCATCTGTTCCACAGCTAGGGGGAAGGTGTGGGGTGGGGATATACTGGGGTTGTTGGGGATGGAGAATGGGCACTGGTGAAGGTATGTTTCATTGTATGACCGAGACTTTAACCCAAAAGCTTTGTAACTGCTCTCACGGTGATACAATAAATAAGATTATAAAAAAGAAAAGTAAGGTGGAGTTCATGCCCAACTCAATCAGCTAATCAGTGACTGAATAAATAGCAGTACTCCTACATATAAAAAAAATGAGGAGGAAGGTCTCTGGGAACTCTCTCCCCTTCCATTCAGGTACAGCCCGCCCCAAGGCCTGGGACTCTCTCTGGGCATGTGCAGCTAGCTCGATCTCATAGGACAGCCGTTTTTTTTCCCCTGATCTGTGCGGGACCAACGCAGGGACCCTTTCCGGAGATGCGGCCGCTAACGCAGCCGCGAAATATTCTCCCACTACATATGCCCTAGGAACAATAAGCTACCTTCTTAGATGGAATCTTCTCTGTTTTAGCTCAGCCACTAGAAACTCAGTATCCAATAATTCATAAGCCTATTTCAACTCACACTGCATATCTAGCAGAGTAATAACAGTTAACGTGAAGGAAGAAAAACTTGATGAAGAAGAAACTGTCAAAGACATCATTACTACAACGTTTCCAGAGCTGAAGAAAACTTGTGACCACATTCAGGAGGCCCAAAGGGTACCAGCTAGAAGAAATCCAAATAAAAATACCCCAAGACACATTCTGATCAAAATGACCAAAACCTTAGACAGAGACAAAATTCTGAAAGCAGCAAGATCGAAGAAAGAAATCTCTTACAA
>JAOXYA010022366.1:0-13393 GCA_028565675.1 Sorex palustris | reverse complement strand
TGCCGGGCTCTCTGAGAGGGGCGGAGGAATCGAACTCGGGTCGGCCATGTTGGCCGCTTGTAAGGCGAAAGCCCTACTACTGTGCTATCGCTCCAGCCCGCGAAGATGAAATACATTAAAAAAATAACTGAAAAGCTACAAGGCCTCACTTAATATACCATTTTATGGAAATGACACCAAATAACAAAATACTTCATATTCAACCACTGAGTCAGAAAAATATCAATATTCCTAGTATTTTTTTTTCACAGGGGCTGGGGGGGGACGCACATCTGGTCAGGCTGGGGCTTACTCCTGCTCTGCCCTCCGCGATCACTCCTGGCAGGCTCAGGGTATCCCATAGGGTGCCAGGGCTCAAAGCCCCTGCACTCCGGCCCCAGCCCCCAGCCCGTCAGTGCTTCCAGTATTAGTCTCCAAGCTATGCTTTCGGGGGCGGGGCGAGGCAGGACTCTGGGGGGTACTTGCAGGAAGGATCCGCAACACGCAGGGTTCCCCGCAGGGCCAGCCGCAGGGAACACAGACGCCTGACCCCCCTAAAGCCAGTCCTCTCCCTAACCCACACTAAGCTCCCTGCAACTGCAATTCGGACAAGCTTCTTGCACAATATTCAAACACGCATGGGAGTTCTGATTTAAGTTTACTTGACAAACTGAGGATAATACGGGAAAACTCATCCCCAGCCTCTGTGTTTTGTTGTGCTTTTGGGCCACTGCCAGCAGTGCTCAGGAGCAGTGCCCAGGAGCGTGGACGAGCGCCTGGGCGCCAGGGCCCATGCCTGGGCAACTCCCCACTGACGGGACTAGCACCCCAGCCCCACTCCGCAGACTCTATAGAACAGGAACTTGGATGATTTAAAAGTTTGGCGGATTTCTAAAATAGATGCTTGAGCTGTAACCGTCCATGCGACTCATTTTAAGTTTCTGGTCATCAGCACGCTCTGGGTACTTAAATGCACTTTCCTGGGGCCAGACCAGTACTTCAGCAGGGAGGGCATTTGCCTTGCACGCAGCCAACCCAGGTTCGATTCCCAGCATCCCATAGGGTCCCCCGAGCCGAGCACCGCCAGGAGTAATTCCTGAGTGCAGAGCCAAGAGTCAATGCTGAGCACTGCCAGGTGTGACGCCCCGCCCCCCCCCCAAATAAAAGCATCTTCCTTCACTTCCTTGTACTTTTAGATCGTGACGCTCTTGGTATGGTCCCATCTTCGTTTCTTTTTGCCGCACTCATCCTTGCCCCAGACCCCTTTCTCCGATCCAGAACAAAGCCGTACCCACTCTCCCCACTATAAACTCCATCTCCTCAGCGCTGCAGGCAAGGCACCCACCCACCCACCGCCGCACTGCAATGAGCTCCCTAGTACTTTCTAGCATAATTAACAAGAAAGTCGTCCACTGTTTGGGAAATGTATCTCCCTAGAAAAGGAAACCTTCCAGGACCGAGGCGGCTTTAGGACACAGCTGGCGACACAGCCGGCCCTGCAGCCCCGGTGGCATCACCGTCCTGCCAGGCCGAGCGCTGGCGCCAAGTACCCCTTCCAAAATCCTGTTCCCAGGCAGCGCAGCGGGAACAGCCCAAAGGGCGCAAGGACCCAGAGCTAGGCCCAGCACCTGGGCCCACGGCAGCTCCCGGGAAGGGCCCCCTCAGTAAGTGAAAGCCAATACCGTGCGGTGGGGACGGGGCGGGGGGTGCGGGCATCAACTCCACACGCACACGGCTCTGGGCTCCGTTACTGGCACCAAGAAAAAGAAAGGGTTTCCTAAGTAATTGCAATGTTTTGCTTTTAGACACCTAAAAACTGAATACCTGATCATTGCATAACTGACACCCCAGCACAAAAATGTGTAAGTCTACAACTGTACCCCATGGTGTCTCACCAATAAAAATAAAAAATAAATAAATTAAAAAAATAAATAAAAACTGAATACATACTATGGTGTCCGGAATATAGAATTCATGAACTAAGAGCACATGTCTAGAAAGAATATCACGTAGAAAGGAGATAATGTGTGTATGTGATGTGTATGTGATGCTTTTGATAGCTAGAGAGGTGGAGACCGTCCAGTTACAAAACATTATCCTGGCTTTTAAATACTTTGAATCATTTTTTTTTCTTTTCCTGTACAACACCTGACAAAGGAAACAGCATTTCGATCAACAGAGTAAGAACCAAAACAAAACCCACATAAGATCCTACACACAAATACAGAGCCAGGTCGAATCACATGTTCTGTTTTGTTTGGGTTTGGTTGATGGCCCACACCCAGCAATGCTGGGGGTTCCTCCTGGCTCTGCACTCAGGAATCACTCCTGGTGATGCTCTGGGGGCCATACGGGATGCGGGGAATCGAAGCCGGGTCAGCCACATGCAAGGCAAACGCCCTCCCACTGTGCTATAGCTCCAGCCAGTCCCTGATAACAAGTTTTTAAAAAGAAAATTAAATGCTGATGACTCTACCAGAGTCACAAACACGTGCCGACAATGTTTTCGACGATCTTTTACCTGATGATAAAATCCAGCTTGAGCCATAGGGTCTGGCTGGGCCCATCTGTAGCCCACGTGAGGCCATGAGGTGAATGTCTCCCGTCTGTTGGCCTCACTGTACATCAGCGATCTGAAAGAAAACAGAAGTTTGAGAACAAGCCGGGGAGTTAAGAGTGATAGTCCTAGTTAACGCGACAAGGAAAAAATGTCCACCAACTGGGAATTGTCTAATGATCAAGCTCGATTAGAAACGATCCCTTAGGGAGATTTTCCCTGGAGAGGCGGCGGCTGCGGTTCCCAGACAGGCGCCGAGGGCAGCAACCTCGCCACCCACACTAAGGGTCACAGCGCAGCTAGAACCATAACCAGAGGCGCCGGGGCTTTTGCAGGGGTTTTATCTCGCACCCAAATCGGGAGAGGATTTTTTCCTTAGGTTTTTTTTTTTTTTTTTAAGTAGAAACAACGCATTTTCTGTTCTGTTTTTGGAGATGTTCCTTTTCTGGGCAAGCTGTATTCTTTAGGGAATAACCAAAAGGGAAATCTTCACGTACTGGCCAGGCCAGAGGGACAGTCCAGGAGGTAGGGCACTTGCCGTGCCGTGCACTTGCCGACTCGGGTTCGGTTCCCGTTATCCCACACAGCGCCCCTCGCAGCGCCCGGAGTAACCCCTAAGTATCACTGGGCGTTCCCCACTACTCATAGTGAACCTGTAACAGAGGACTAGCGTTCGTGTTTTTAAGGAACCACACCAAAAGCAGAAAAAAAGAGTTTCAACGGCTTCAGTAAGTAGAAAAGCCAAGGCCAGCCCAGCTTCCCTGCTCGGTTCAACAACAGACAGGGACAACAGCCCCGTGGTAGGGTGAGGGCCTTGCACGTGGCGGGCCCAGGCTCAATTCCCGGCATCCCAAGGCCCCTCTCCCCCGCCAGCACCGCCAGGGATTACCCAAAAGACAGAACAGAGGAGTATGTGAGAGCAGGCAGGGGAAACCCCCAACACTAAGGCCTGCCAGAGACTTGGGGGGGCTGTTCCTTCAGCTCCTCCTCCAGCTGACCACTTAATTTCCGGAAACACTGCAGTGTCGGGTTAAGGCTGGGCCTTAAGCTCTACCTAGAGGGCAACAAACACAAAGTGACGGGGGCTTAGAAACCACACCGTAGGGGCTGCAGCTGCCTCCAGAAGGCCGCCCACCGCCCCACCCATCCACACCTGCACCAATTCAGGCCAATTCAGACTCCCGCCGCCTCCTCCTCGGGTTCCTGGATTCCCGGGAAGAGAAAGAAACTCCAGAGGCTCCCTCAGAACCAGCCCTGGGGACACTTCCCACCTCCGGAGCACAGGCTCCAGGAGCTGGGCCCCAAATATAGCCTTTCCCACAGACTCCACTTTCTTTAGACACCCTGCCGCTGTTTACAGAGCAAATAGCTCTGGAAGGCTGTTCTAGAATCTCAAAATAGGCGCCACTCAGAAAAGAAACACATCGAAGCACACATTCTTCTTCTTCTCCCGCTCTAGACAAATTCCGAAGAATATTTAGAAGACAGCAGAGCACACATCACCGCACAGTTATTCTGATGCAAAATAAAGTCTCTCACGGGAGGAACGAGCGAGGGGGGACTCTGGTGGGGGATGTGGTTGAACACTATGCCTGAAACAACGGGATTATGGACAACTTCATAAACCATGGTGCCTTAAGAAAAAATTTTTTTAAATAAAGTCTGTATCTGCCCAAAAGATACCAATAAAGATTTGCTGGAGCGGGCAGCAGTAAGGTCTCCAATCGTAAGACTTGTGGTTACTGTGTTTGGCATGACGGATACGCCAACAGGGAGCTTTAGGGAGCTTGCCAGGCTTGCCGTGCGGGCGGGATACTCTCGGTAGCTTGCTGGGGTCTCCGCGAGGGGCGGAAGAATCGAACCCGGGTGGGCCGCGTGCAAAGCAAACGCCCTACCCGCTGTGCTATTGCTCCAGCCCAAAAGATACCAATATTTGGAATTTTTAAAGTATTGGGGCTGGAGCCAATAGCACAGCAGGGAGGGCGTTTGCCTTGCACGCGGCCCACCCGGGTTCGATTCCCAGCATCCCATAGGGTCCCCTGAGCACTGCCAGGGGGTAATTCCTGAGTGCAGAGCCAGGAGTCAGCCCTGTGCATCGCCGGGTGTCACCCAAAAAGTATTAAAAAAAAAAAAAGTATTTCCCAAATGTTAGCACAAGGTATTTCTATAATAAAATAATTTAAGAAAATACAACTAGTTTATCGAGAAATAAACAAGTACTGCAAACTAATATAAGAGCCACTAAGATAACAGAATTTAAAAGTAAATGTATCAGGGCCCTGAGCAACAGTACAGCAGGGAGGACCGAGTTTGATCCCCCCAAGCACTGCCTGGAGTGATCCCTGAGCACAGCCGGGTGTGACCCAAACCCACGCTAAAAAAAAAAAAAAAAAATCAGGAATTCACCAATAGTGCCTTTACTATGCTACCCATAAACACAGTTCAGGAAAGTATAGGGATTCAGGATTCATATCAATGAAAACATCAAAACTTCGTGGCTCTGACACAGGCTTTGGTATGGTTTCCAACTGGCCACCCATCACGGGGGCAAATACAAATCATGACAATGCATGGATGCAGCATGGGGCTCTTGGAATCAAAGAGGCAGGCAGGCGGGGTGCTGGGGACCCCCACAGCGGGGCAGGGTGGGGGTTCCCCCAAGCCCCCCTCCATACAGCCCCGGGGTGACCCAGAACAGAGCGTGACAGCTGCAAATACCGTTTTGGGTGCGGCCCAAAACAGAGAGATGCATCTTCCGGGCCCTAAAATCACACTTAAGGATACCAATCCACTTTCAGTATTTCAATAAAAAGTCAAAACTTATTTTGACTTTTGGCGGACTGCTTTTTTTCCCTGTGGTTTCAGGGTCACACCTGGCCGTGCTCAGGGCTTGCTCCTGGTTCTGAGCTCAAGAATCACACCCTAGAGGCCGGAGCAATAGGACAGCAGACAGGGCGTTTGCCTTGCACGTGGCCAACCCAGGTTCGATCCCCGGCATCCCATAGGGTCCCCCGAGCACCGCCAGGGGTAATTCCTGCGTGCAGAGCCAGGAGGAACCCCTGAGCATCAATGGGTGTGACCAAAAAAAAAAAAATCACACCCTATCTCTCTGACCCCTTTAAGTCCTTTTAAGCCATTCACATTTTGCTCATATTTCAAGCCTAATCCCGAGAGGCCGCGCTCGCTCATGGCCCGTCATGCCAAGCGCAGTGCTACCTGTCCACGGAGCGGCCCGGCCCCACCCCGAGCTCTGGCCGCGCGCTGGGCAGGAGGTAGGACAGTCTGTCCATCACTGAGGACGCCACAGGCAAGGCAGCAACGTTCTGGTTGATTTTCTTGAGTTCGTTCACAATGGCACTGGCGACGGACTTCAGCACGTGGTGAGGAAGATGAAATGTCACCGTGGCCCACTGCAAGAAAGAGGGGCGTCAGCACAGGAAACCAACCGAGGGTCTGGCCCAGGACAGGAAAGGCAGATGACGAAACAAAACACTCTTTCCCCACACACTCATCCGGAAGCAGTGAGCAGGGTGAAGCCGATCCCACTTCTCCATTTAAAAGGCGGGGGAGGGGCTGAGCAATAGCACAGCGGGTAGGGCGTCGGCCTGACACTCGCCGACCCAGGTTCGATTCCCAGCATCCCATATAGTCCCATATAGTCCCCCAAGCACTGCCAGGAGTGATTCCTGAGTGCATGAACCAGGAGTAACTCCTGTGCATCGCTGGGTGTGACTCCCAAAAAAAAAAAAAGCAAAAATAAAATTAAATAAATAAATAAATAAAAGGTGGGGGAGACCTCCACAGGCCCCTGGGCAGTCTAGACACGCGGGGCCTCACGGGATGGGGGTGGAGCCGGCCCTTTCCTCCCCATCCCAACGACACCCCGAGTCGCCGCCCATGAACGGCCTTTCTGGCTCCTGATCAAGCTGCATAACGGCCACGATCCCCAGAGACTCAGAAACAAATCTCAGAACCCAGCAGGTTTTGGCAGAAATCCCTCCAGATTTAAGTTTTAAAATTTCAGAATTTCAAAATCACGCGCCCACTACTGCAGCCACGCGACATCATATGTTATTCATAACCAGCAATAGAAAACAAATTGTCTACTGTTGCCTTTTCAGCACATCTGAGCATTGGGGTAAAATCCCAAATAATAATGGTGGGTCTGGTGTCAAACTATTGAATGTGATCAAAGTAGAGCGAGAGTACTGTGGAAATCATCTGCCCCACAGGTAGGGGGAGGGCGTGGGATGGGGATACTAGGGTTTTGGGGGGTGGAGATTGGGGACTGGTGAAGGGACGGGTGTTTCATCATTGTATGACCGAGACTTAAACCCGAAAGCTTTGGAACTACTCTCACGGTGACTCAATAAATAAAATTACAAAAGATAAAAAAAAATAAATACATAAATAAAAGGCAGGGGGAGAACTCTCGCAGCCTCCGATCAGTTTGTTCCTTTAGTAAGGCGGGCGGGGTAGCACAGTGGGTAGGGATGGAGCAGTGGCTGGGCCTTTGCCTTGGGGAGTGGCAGAGCCAGGAGCACAGCCCAGAGCACAGCTGGGTGTGGCCCAAACACAGAAGACAAAACAAAGTCAATCCAAAGCACCAGCCCACACAGTCTGGCTTCTTTTCAAAGAAAGCCCAAATTAACCCCATTTACAAAACCGTGGTCCATTTCTCAGCTCAAAACCTTAAAAAGTCTGTCATCAGCTTCTTGACCAATAGGAACAGCAAGTACAGAAGCTTTGAGGAAAATGAAGCAAAAACCTTTCCACGAACTTCAGTAAAACTATTTAACTTTAAGTGAGTCATAAACACACTTTTAAGAGGGGAAAAAAAACCCCTCTGGAATGTGCGTCGGGAGTTAGGGGACGAGGAGACCAAGAAAGGCCAAGGCTGCTCCGTCTGTCTGTCTGCCGGTCCCAGTCAGGGTGCCGTGCCGTGGCTCTTACCTTCGCGACTTTGTGGTTCGCTGCAGTCTCGTGAGATGTGTTTTTCAAACCGTCTTTGAGCTGCGTGATGAACAAATCATAACCTTCCATACTAGAAATATCGATCTTTTCTAAACATGCCGATAAAAGTTGTTGTGCCTGAAGAAAAAAGTGACAGAAAACAAAACATATCAAAGATGACAAACGCAGTTTCTACTCAGGTGTCGTAACCTGTAAGGACGAGGCCCCAACAAAGACTACAGGAAAGCATACCATCTGTTTTTGCATTTTTAACAGCTTGAAACAATCACTTAAAAGATTGAATATTCCTCTGAAAACAATGGTTTAAAGGACTGCTACACGTCTAATGAGATCAAACCAAAAGCAATACATTCCAAGTTACACCAGGGACGAAACCGCCAGCAGGATGTCTAGACGGGTGCCAGGCAGCGAAGACGGGGCTGCTATTACTGACCAAGCCGAGACAGAAAACGCGGGCAAGCTGAAACCGCGAGCGAAAGGCGGAGGGGAACTTGCCAGGAGACGTGAGGGCAGGGCCTGAGAGATGGCGGGGTCGGGGGCAGGAGCCCGCCCAGACCAGCGCAGCATCTGGCGACCCAGGCCTTGCTGGGGGGACCCCTGAGCCGAGCGCCAGCAACGCCCGCACCCCAGCCCACCACACCAGGCGTGAGTGCAGTGAGCGGCGAGGAGGACACGCCCTGCTGTCGGGAAGAGGGAAAAGCCTCCGGAGCTGCCGTGAGGGGAATGAGGCATCCAGGCCAAGACCAGGGTCCAGACAGGGGGGCCAGTCACCGCTGCCAACGAGAGCAGCAGCGGTTCAGGCAAAAGGGAAGAAGTTACCAACAGATGCCGACAGCCGGTGAGGGGGGCGATACAACCGATACAACCGTCGGCCAGGGACCAGCTTCCAAGGCAAAGCCAAAAGGAAAGTCAAGTTTGAAGGGAAAACGTCGTCGACTGGAGGGTCGGTTCACAGAAGCCCAGTCTCCGACTGCGATTCCGGAGTCGTGTTTAAAGCGGAGCGCTCTGAGGCCAGGGACGTAGCTCAGGGCAAGATCACTCGCCAGGCGCGCGTTAGGCCCAGTTAGATCCCCGGCTCTTAAAAGATGAATTTCTCAATGTGGACATCTTAATAATTCGATACCATCTATCCCATATAGAAAATCCTCTCGTAAGATACCGCTTTCATTAAGATTTCACTTGGGAGGAGAAAAATTCACAACAGAGAAAATTAATCTTCAGTCCAAAGATTTTTGATATAATCCTCGGCACATCCAAACTTTCTGAAGACGAAGAGGACTAACCCCTCTGCAGAATTCAACTTGCAGAAACATACTCCCAATGGCAACGTGTAACATAAAACACAATTCTCACTGGACAGATTTTGCTATTTTAATTTTTGGGGGGGAGGGTCACACCCGGCAATGCTCAGGGGTTATTCCTGGCTCCGCACTCAGGAATCACTCCTGGCGGTGCTTGGGGGACCACATGGGATGCCGAGGATCGAACCCAGGTCGGCCACGAGCAAAGCAAACGCCCTACCCACTGTGTTATCGCTCTGGCCCCAGATTTTGCTATTTAAAAAAAAAAAAGCAGGTCAGAGAGACAAAACAGTGGGTCGGGCACGAGCCTTGCGCAGGGACCAGGCTGGATGCTCACATGGTCCCCTGAGCACCGCCAGCAACAATCCCAAACGCACAGCAAGGACAAAGCCTGGGCACCGCTGGCCTGGCCCAAAAAAGGAGGAGGAAAAAAAAAAGCCTAACTAAAGTGAGATACTGAAAAATGTTAGGCCTATTCAAAGACTGGGAAGGGACGGGGAGGGAGAGGGTCCCTCAGACTGCCAGGGACAGGGGAGGGTCCCTCAGAAGCCACCACTCTGCCCAGAGAAGCCAAGTGCCCCGCACGCTCCTCACACCGCCTCACAGAGCACCTCGTCTGAGTGAGTGGGGCAGGGCAGGGCACGGGGAAGGCCCCAGTCACAGTGCTCTCGACAGCCACACTTAAAATACCACCTCAATAGGTGCAATTAACTACACAGGCTGGGCGGGTATCTAAACAAAGTGTAATTAATATGTCAATTTCTTATTTTTATTGGGGTATATATGTAATGTCCGCAAATGACAATTATTTAACAGTCTGAGATGGCAGTGAACAGAAAAATCCGTATTTCCACTCACCTCCGTAACAGGTAATTCCAGCTGAACCGCATCATCCTGCTTGGAGACCGGAGTCTGCAGCGCCGTGTCTAGCAACAAGATCCCGTTCAGGTCTTTCCTGCACCCCACTGCGTAATCATCCACAAATATAACTTTATCCACAGCAGAAATATACTGACATTTCACCTGTCCACCCGGTTTAGCTGTTAAAGGAACAAAAATTCGATGAGTCAAAAATAAAGGTTTGTATGAAAACTGAATGTAATAGATAACTCTGTATGGTAAAAATAGCTCTAAGAGGGGCTGGAGTGATAGCACAGCGGGTAGGGCATTTGCCTTGCACGCGGCCGACCCGGGTTCAATTCCCAGCATCCCATATGGTCCCCTGAGCACCGCCAGAAGTGATTCCTGAATGCAAAGCCAGGAGTAACTCCTTAGCATCGCCGGGTGTGACCCAAAAAGCAAAAAAAAAAAAAATAGGTGTGAATGTGAGTGTGGCCACAGGCTGAGTATGACCCCTGGCAGCATTGCCAGCTGAGATTCCTGACAATGCAAATGACTTCTGGCTGCACCCCAGAAGAGGGTGCAACCTCCAGGGAGTTCTACAACTGAAAAAGAAGAAATACCTGCCAGGGGCATGAAAGCACCACCCTCAGGGAGCAGGTGCAGTGACCCCACACACAGGACAACTATCAGGTGACTGTCAAGTCGAAGTGTGGCCCTGGCAGGCTGGTGGGCAAGTCCTGCAGCTAAAGGAGCCCTCCCCCTCCCCCATATGTGGCCCAGCAGGAACCATGGCTAAACGTGTGAGCACCAAAGCCAGGCACATGCGCCAGCTGTAGCAGGAAGAGAAGAGGGAGAGGGGAGTTAAAAACATCCAAGAAGGGGCTGGAGCGATAGCACAGCGGGCAGGGCATTTGCCTTGCATGCAGTCGACCTGGGTTCGATTCCCAGCATCCCATATGGTCCACTGAGCACCGCCAGGAGTGATTCCTGAATGTAGAGCCAGGAGTAGCCCCTGTGCATCGCCGGATGTGACCCCCAAAAGCAAAATAAATAATAAATAAATAAATAAATAAAAATAAAAACATCCAAGAAAAGGATCACTCTGGGTATCATGGAGAGACAGGAGCGGGGAATAATGGGAGGAACAGTCCACAGCTAAGAGGGAAAGGTGAGAGGTGAGAGGTGAGAGGTGAGAGGTGCTGGTCAGCTACTGGGACACGAGGTGAGGGGTAGCTGGGGGAGTCTCGGTAGCCATGGAGAAGGAGACACAGGAATGACTGATGGGCTGGAGGTTGGGGAGAGGAAGGTGAAGCCCTCCCACCCCAAGACCCTCTGGGCTGGTGGTGTTGCTGGTGCCCCTGATACTGAGGAGTGGCTGGAAGACTCCAGGGGTGGGGGAGGTCGGAGTTGGCTGGAAAGCTGAGGAGAGCTTTGAGGCAGTTCACCAGATGGAGGTGTGTCTGACTCCTGGACCAACCAGATGAGGAGGAACCACGACAGAGATGGAACCGCAACAGATTCAGGGGGTCAAGCAACAGACAGAAGCACCTGGCAGGCGAGTGTGTGAGCAGAGGGCTGGGAGCCCGGGAGGGAGACGCTGACGGAGCTGGCCCTAGGGGAGAGGAGTGGGGGTGGGTGTTTCGTCTTAGGAGAGAGGACGTGGGCCTAGTGCCATGAGCAAGGCCGTCTCTGCATCTGTTCCACCGCCCACCAGCCCCAGAGACAGAATCAGGACAGAACTCGGCCCTTCCCATAGGCAATAAACATCCAAACAGACCGTCCGAAGGCCCAGCGGGACCAGCTCATCCCTCCACGGCAAGGCAGAGAGGGTTCCCAGCCCCGCAGGCTTCAGATCCAGCGAGAGGTAGTGAGGGCAGTGAGGGGCGCCTCAGCCCTGTCGTCGCTGTCTGGGACCAATTGAGCGCAGCAGCCTCTGATGAGACAAGTGTGGACCAACGGGCCCCGCACAGCTCCACAGTCAAGCTAGTGTTTCCTGGCAACAGACCAGGAAACTAAGGAGCGAACGGATGTTCTCGAATCCCTTGTGAGAGAACTTAAAAGCCCTGATCAGGCTCCCTTTGGAGACGCAGCCACAACACGCTGTCTCGTGCTGTCTCCCTTATGCCCAAGATTGCAATAAACATGTTAATTTCTCCTTGGCTCATGTTGATCTGAAAGTCAAGAACCCTGGGGTCTATAATCCATTCACCCATCCATCATCCACCCATCCGTCATCCCCACACCTATCCATTTATCAGCCAGTCCACCCACCCATCCATCTACCCATCCATCCAACAATCCATCTTCCCACCCATCCATCCTTCATACATTCACACGCCAACCAGTCAGCCAGGCGTTCATCATCCACTCATCACCCATATATCCACCAATACGTCCACCCTTCCGCCCACCCATCTATCCACACACGCATTCATTCTTCATCCATTCACCCACCCACCCATCTGCCCACACACCCAACCATCATCCATCCATCCACCTATCCATCCATCCACCACCCACCCACCCACTCATCATCCATACATCCACCCCTCGCTCCATCCACCCACCCATCCATCCTCCATCCATCCACCCATTTATCTCCATCCATCCACCCATCTGTCCATATATCCACCCACACATCCATCCGCCCCTCCATCTACCCACCCACCCAAGCATCCATCCACCCTCCGTCAGCCGACGCCAGCACCTACCCAACCACTCACCCCTCTAGCACTTCCTGTGTGTCTCCACGTTCGGGCTCTGAGGTTGGTGCTGAGAGAGATAAGCTATCTTGCCTCAGACTAAGAATGGGGTACAGACAACTCAACCTGTGTAGCAGTGAAGCACAGCAGGTGCTATGAACAAGGAATGTACCAAGGGTCATGCAACGACCATGGCTGGCTGAGGGCTGTAGGAAAGGTCCCAAGAGGGGCTGAATCTGCAGCCCAGTCTGAACAGAAAAACAGGAGTTGGCCTTAGAGACAAAATCAGGAGGGTGGTGAGAGAAAGAAGGATCCTTATGTGAAAGGAGAGATGCGTGGTGGTGGCAGGACGCTGGAGCCGGGTCCAAGGTCTCACCCACCTCCTCTGCAGACGAGGAGAGTGGGGAGAGTTCCTGGGTGCGGCATGATGTGAACAAATGTGACTCTGCAGACGGGGCCCACCTGGAGGGTGTCCCCACTCTGGAGAGGTGGAGTCCAGTGGTGGAAGCCAGGTCACAAATGCAACCACCCAGGGTGCTGAGTGCCGAGCAGAGATGTTATCTTGGCCTAGATTGGGGATAAGGTGTCGACGCAGGGTCACCCCTCTCCCATGTAGGTCAGATGGTCTAAGCCTGACACCCCTGCCTTGTGCTTCCTTTCCCTCTCCACCAACGTCCCCTCCCTGGAGCTTCAAGGGTACCTGGTCCAGCCCTTCCAACCCCCTCCCCCAATACCCACCTCACCCAACCACAACCCAGACAGCCCAGAGACCAGAGAAGGTAACTCAGGTCCTTATCTCTCGGGAGGGTCCTGGTTGTCCGGGCAACGTGTCTGCCAGTCACCTGTCCCCCTGCTGTCAGGCTCCCCTCCTTCCTCAAGCCTGGCCCTTGCTGGACTTAAAACCCCAGCTCCGGGGAACATAAAGTAACAAAATAGGAGACTAACACCCAAGAATAGCCGAGATAAGTACCAGAAGGTTCACTCCATGGCTTGGAGGCCAGCCGCACATGCTAGGGGAAAAGGCAGCTCAGATAGAG
>JAOXYA010022358.1:0-13394 GCA_028565675.1 Sorex palustris | reverse complement strand
GCAATTTTGGGGTATCTGAAAGTCTGGCGTTGCCATCAGGCTGCTGATGCACTCACCTCACAGGTACAGATTGACCTCCTGGCGGCACCATACCCCCTGAAATTTCTTTTTGAGACAAAACTTTTTCTACATTCTCTCGTTTATTTTCCAAATACCCCTATAGGTTGATAATGCTATTCCCATTAAAAAAATTTTTTGGGGGGTAGTATCACTGCTCCAAGAGTTTACTCCTGCTTTTGCACTTAGCGATCACTCCGATGGGGCTCAGGGGACCATATGTGGTGCTGCGTATCAAACATGGTTTGGCCATGTGCAAGGCAAACACCAATATGTGGTCCAAATTTCTTTTTATTTAAATCATCAGACAGAAACCAAATGCTGCATACCTAGTTGATGAAGATTTTCTAATTATGCATTATCATTTTATATTACACCCATAAAAATTGTTAGATATTGACAGCGATAACTACAAACAAAAATAACAAAAAAAATAAGAATAACCCTATTTTTCAATCTTTGTATCCACCATGAGATGGCATGTTTATAGTGAAGACACAAGGCTGCCATTTTATCTTAGCATGATGTACTTAGCAAAAATCTACCAGACATAGGGACAGAAATTGGACTTCAATCCTGATATTGATTTAGACTAACTGTGGACATAACTGATGTAATAATGCTCATATCACTATTAGATATGCCCTATTATTGGATATAAAATGATATTTGCAAAGCCTGGCATGCTCCCCGTGATGTACTCAATGTGCCAAAAACAGTAACAAAACAAAAACAGTCTCAAATGGAGAAATTACTGGGCCCACTCAAGCAAATCGATGAACAACGGGAGGACAGTGACAGTGACAGTGATCCACAGATTATTATGAAGATCAGGTCAAATTATGCTTTTGACAATATGTTTTGAACAAAAGTAGGAGGTGTAACATGGAGGATGGGAAAGGCTGATATGTGGAGACATTACAAAATGTCTCATCCTTGTGGCAGGATGCCATGAAAGTCTGAGAAACAGGGGCCTCTTTCCCTAGAATCTGAGCAAGGGGCAGGAGTAGGAGACAAATGAACAGCAGGACCCAGAGCTTGACCAGAACAGAGTCAGTCACAATCAAGTGCCCTTTGAAGTGTCTTCTATCAGATAAGTACTGTGTGTGGGCATTTTGATATCTTCCAATGCATCTCTCCTCTGTCAAAATCAGATGCTAATAAAATAATTTATCCCACTTGTGGTTTGCCTCCTTTTTGTTTTTCATATTTCCTTCTTACTACCTCCCCCACATTTGTCCTTCTACATGTTGGCCCATCTGTTCTAGGTAGGATGTACCCAGCAGTCAGGGAGCATGTTTATTTCAGCTTTCTGGAACACATGTCTACAGCCATGACAGAATGTAAAACAACCAGGCCAGAATATCACTGCAAGGATCACAAGTGATCTAGAATATTATTGCAAATATCCTAAATGATCCTTTATGTCTCCTGCACTCTAGTACATAAATACCTCTAGCATGTAATTTGTGATTTATGCCTCCCAAACTCATTTTAGAAAGGAATAGTTGGGTTGTAGGTGCATGTACATCCTACACAGAGCTTTTAAAACTTTTGAGGTAAGAGAGACCTGGATACAATCCTCATCTGCCACAGAAAAATTTTGTCATTTAGTTACTTGATTTTCTTCTTTCTGGATGATGAAAAACAACTCTTATTTTTAAGAAGAGGGATTTTGCTTTACTTTAATCCCTCTTAATCACTTCAGTCAAGTTGCAATGGAGACTGCCAACCTTTAACTCACTAAATGGTGTTGTCCTTGGAAAGGTGGATCTAGGTAGATCTGTCTACTGTTCCAAGTAAATGAATTGTCTCCATTTAGGTTCTCAGTGTATTTGCCACTATAAGAAAATAGAGCAGGAACTGACTTGGCATGGCATGGCAGTGCTGGTTTTAAGGATGTTCCACCTTCAACTCCCACAAATTTCTCTATGACTAATGTGTAACAACACACCTTAATACCAGGGCTTGGCAGATGTGGAAGGACAACTATCTGAGGGTGTGTGACTTAGAGCATGACCAGTCGTGTGGTGTGTGGCACTGAAACAATATTGGGCCCATAGCACATTTAACAGGGGAAAAAGGGTGGGTTGCAATCCTTCCTGCTTTAGATTTCATCAAAGGCTTTGCATAATGTGTGCATCAGATCATCATTACTATTGTTTTCTATTTAATGAGTGATTACTGATGTTACAACACATGGTTCCTGGGAGGAAAGATATTGTTTTTACTTTTTGTTTCATATTTTAAAGAAGAGAAAAAATACATTACTTTAATCTCTTTTAATCATTCCATTACTTCTTCAGTGCTGGCAGCTCCCTTGGGAGTAATTTAATGCCAAGCCCTAAATCCTGCTGAATTTGGGAATCTGGGAACCGGTGATTCCCTGTCTGACCTTAGATTTGGTGGTAACAATAAATCAACAGAGTGTGGCTTCATTTTATCTTTCCTTCCTTGGCTCTATTTTCCAACACTACTTTTCAAAAAAAATTAATTTTTTTGAGTCACCATGACAGCGCCTGGCTGTCCTCATTGGGGCCCCTTGGAGGGGGGTAGGTTGTGTTTCCCTCCCCACCCAGAGCAGAGCCCCGACAGCTGAAGATCTCTGGAACCTAGTCACAGCCATGCTCAAGACCACCCTCCACTCGCTCGGACGAGCCTCATGCATGAAGGAACCAGCAGAGGAATTCAGCTGTGCAGGACCCGGGGCTGAGATCTCCAAGCCTGCTTGGATCAGGACGAGGCTTCTTCCACCTATATCCCTAGACAGTTACACTGACCAACAGCCCCCAGCACTGGGTAATCCCATCAATGGCCAAGATCCAGAGACTATAAAACCAAGCTCCCAGAAGTGCAACCTCTTATTGTCTAGTTCTCACTCTCAGAGAACCCGGCAGGCTACCGAGAGTATCCTGCCCGCATGGCAGAGTCTGGCAAGCTCCCCATGGCATATTCGATATGCCAAAACTCAGTAACAATTATGGGGCTCATTCCCCTGACCCTGAAAGAGCCTCTACTGTAGCACTTGTTAAAAACTGAGGGCTAAGACAAATGGAGATGTTACCTGTGCCTGCTCAAAGAAATGAATGAACAAAGGGATGACAGTGATACAATGAGTCACTATGAGATACAGAGTTACAAAGCTGATCATGGTCAGATTTCAGTCATACAGTGTTCCAACACCCATCCCTCTTCTAGTGTACCTTTCCCACCACCAATGTCCATAGTTTCCCTCCTGCCACATTCCCCCCAGCCTATGGCAGACACTTTCTTTTTTTTCTGTCTTTGTCTCTGTCTCTGTCCCTGTCTCCATCTCTGTCCCTCTCTGTCTGTCTCTCTCTCTCTCTTTCTCTCTCTTTCTGTCTCTCTTCCCTTTGTGGCATTATGGTTTGCAATCAGGTACTGAGAGGTTATCATATTTGTTTCTTTACCTGTTGTCAGCACACAGTTCTTATCCAGAGTGATCTTTCCAACTATCTTTGTCATGGTGGTCCCTTTACTATCCCAACAGCCTTCTCTCCCTCACATTTGAGGTAGGTTTCCAACCATGCACCAATTCTCTTCACCCTTGTTTCTACTGTCCTTAACTATATAAGGCACTGGTAGAACTCCACAAAAACAAAGCAAAACATCAAACCTCATAAAAAATGGGGAGAATAAATGAACAGAAACTTTCTCATTGAAAAAATACAAATGGCCAAAAGACACATGAAAACATGCTCTACATGCTTTACATTGCTAATAACCAGGGAGGTGCAAATCATAGCAACAATGAGATATCATCTCACAACTCAGAGTCTGGCACACAACAAAAAGAACAAGAGCAACCAATACTGGCATGGATGTGGGGAGAAAGGAACTTTTCTTCATTGGTGGGAATACCGACTGGTCCAACCTTTCTGGAAAACAGTATGGGCATTCCTCAAAAACCTAGAAATTGAGCTTCCATATGACCCAGCAATACCACTTTGGGAGTATACCCTGGGAGCCCAAAAGCACACAGCAGAAATGCTATCTGCACATCTCTGTTCATTGCAGTACTATTCATAGCCAGAATCTGGAAGCAACCCTAGTGCTTGAGGACAGATGACTGGTTAAAAAAAACCATGTTATATACACAATTGAATACTATGCAGCTGTTAGGAAAAATGAAGTTATGAAATTTGCTTATAAATGGATGGACATGGAGAATATCTTTGTGAGTGAAATGAGTCAGAAGGAGAGGAATAGACATAGAAAGATTGGACTCACTTGTGGGATATAAAAAATAATAATAAAATACTCAAAGACAGCATATCCAACACTACTTAAACTGGTTTCACTTTACCATGTGGTGCCCCATTGCAAACTAGAAACTGTGTTCAGATTTCTCAATTTCTCCTCATTAGGGAAGTACAATTCTAGAAAATTCTTTAGGAAGAATTGTTTTTTCTCTCATTGATAACCAGTGTTTTCTTTTTAAGACTCAGAGCCAAGCTGTGTGAAATATGGATAGTTCTACCAAACATTGTATCACTCTAACTTCTGACTATGCTAATACCAGCTGCAAAGGCAAGAAAAAAAACATACTAATAAAAGTAGCAATGCAGATCACTCAATCTTTTCCTACATTATGATAATTTTCATCATTACCAAATTATCTTTTCAGCTCAGAAAGACAAAGGTCAATGTGTCTCATTGACTGATTTTAGTCCTATCAGAGATCCTTAGCTGAGGAAAGAGGTTAAACAATATTTTTTTTAGTTTTTCAATTTTAGATATAGCCATAAGGTTAAATTACTTAAAGCTTACTTCTTTAACTATTCTTAAAAATCGTCATTGGGCTTCAGTGATAATACAGCTGCCCTTCTCAGTTACTCCTTAGATAAGGTACTCAACTTTGCTATGCCTCAGTTTCCTAAAATACAAAATGAAATAATAATGTTAACTATTTCACAGGTATAGTGTAAGGTATAAGATATAACATACCTGGCAGTGTTCTATTTATTTAGGTTTTCTGTTATTGTTATTACTATTTATTATTACTACCATCACCACCACTCTCATCATAATCATCATCATTTGATATTAGGACAACACCAAGTAGTACACAGGTACTACTCCTGACTCAATATTCAGGAATCACTCCATACAGGGGCTATGCTCAGGGTCAGACTAGGATTGAAACCAAGACTTCTGCATGCGAAGTGTGCACTGTAGCCCGTAAAACTATTTTGTATCTCTTATTTTAAAGAGGAAATAGAAAGGATAGAAAAGGCTACAATAAAAACAAATTTTGAAATTGCACCAGGAAAGAACTATCCAATTAAGGATCAAAGAAAAGAACAATGATACATATTACTATGTTATTTGAGATAGTTTTTAATTCGGTAGAAAAATGAGGAGACCCAGAGTCCAGAAATGCTAAAGCTCAGAGTTTCATGGAAAATGATCTTGGCCAGGGTTATGATTTCAGGAAAGTGCACTCAGGACATTAAGACCAATAGAGGAATTAAATTCATTAAATGAAAACTGTAAAAGCAATAGCTATTTTCTTGACAAAGTCAAGAAGAAATCTAGGAAGTAATTTAATTACCCAAATATACCATGGACCATTTTTGATTTTTTATTATTAATAATTTGCTTGAGCATGAAAAAAATTTCCAACTATAATTTTGTCTATTCTTATAATTTTGTGTTTTTCTTCATATATTATATATTTGTGTACTTTAAAGTTGCCACATTTTTAAAAATAGGGTTACATCTGACAGTGCTGAAAAATAGTCATATGGCACTAGAGGACTGAACTCAGAATCTCTCACATGTCAGGTATTTGCCCTGCCCCTTGAGTTACCATCTGAAGCCAATATATATTTGTGTACTTTAAATGCATATTATTTGGTGCAAACATTTTGGAAAGTGTGAATTTTCTTCTTTATATTATAAAAAAAGAAATAATCTATCTCTGGTACTATTTTTTATTCTGAAATATACTTTTATTGATATTGATATGTTTCTTTTATTATAGTAACAGTATGTGTGTTATAATATGTGTTCTATCCCTCTGATTATTTATTAAGAACTTGCCCCCATATGTAGGACTGGAATAACAAAAGTGAAATGGGAAGTACCTAGCCATATTTTGATTTGGAGAAAATCACCTTGACAGCAAACTGGAGAGTGGAATGGGAAGGAACTAAATGAGGCACATCAACATGCATTTTAGGGGCTGGAGAGATAGCACAGTGGGTAGGCCATTTGCCTTGCACGTAGCCAACCCGGGTTCGATTCCCAGCATCCCATATGGTCCCCTGAGCACTGCCAGGGGTAATTCTAAGTGCAGATCCAGGAGTAACCCCTGTGCATCGTCGGGTGTGACCCCAAAAGAAAAAACCAAAAACATGCATTACAGACTGTGGCTATAATTTATACTAAAAATCATGAAAGACTTAATCAAAGTGAGAAAAATAGATGGGTTGGTTAGGAGGTAGATTGTCATAATTCTGTGACTCAAAGGAAGAGGAAGGTAATGGATCTGAGAAAATGAAGGCAATGGAGTTAAGGATAATGAAGCCTGTTTTGAGATAGGGAATATCTGTGAGAGAATAATTCTACTGGAGTATGTGTTTAGTTTGAGATGGTTATTATATATCAAATAAAAATATGATACATATGGTTGATACATGTTTTTAAAAACATAGGGAATTTTAAGTTAGATATTTGGCATATTTATCCTTATAAATAATAAGTGAGCAGTAGAGAATGCACAATCTCTAAGATGGAAGAAGGTGAAAAATGAGATACATGAAGGAAAAACCACTTGGATCAGAAATAAGATAAGTAATGCAAATTGATATTTATAGATATAGTACTGTAGCACTGTCCTCCTATTGTTCATTGATTTGCTCAAGCGGCACCAGTAACATCTTGATTATGAGACTTGTTGTTACTGTTTTTAGCACATCAAATATGCCAGGGGGAGCTTGCCAGGCTCTGCCGTGTGGGCAAGATACTCTCAGTAGCTTCTCAGGCTCTCTGAGAGAGACCAAAGAATCGAACCTGAGTCGGCCTCATGCAAGGCAAACACCCTACTCACTGTAAAACAAAATCACTATCACTACCACCCCATTGTTCATCAATTTGCTCAAGCAGGCCCAGTAATGTCTCCATTCATCCCTGTCATGTGCTAGTGTAGCCCGATGACATATTGGGGGCTCCTTTAGGGTCAGATGAATGAGGACCATTCATTGTTACTGTTTTTGACATATCGAGTACACCCCGTTTAGCTTGTCAGGCTCTGCCATGCAGGCGGGATACTCTCGGCAGCTCTCCGGGCTTTCCGAGAGGGATGGAGGCTTTTGGGGCAGCCTCTCATCACCTTTACAGGTGTTTCTAGTCAGCATATATGCGGGTATGATAATCCCAGTAGCCTGCCGGGGTTCTCTGAGAGTGAGAACTAGAGAATAAGAGGTCGTGCAGTTGCAAATGCTTCCAGGAGCTTGATTTTAGAGTTTCTAGATCCTGGCCATTGATGGGGTTACACAGCAGTTGGTGGGTGTAATTGTCTAGCTACTGGAAGGTGGGGGAGCTGGATAGAGGAGGCCCAGTTCCGAACTGAGCAGGCTTGGAGATCTCAGTCCCGGGTCCCGCACACCTGGGTTCCTCTGCCGGTTCCTCGTCTAAGCGTGTGGAGAGTGATCTCAGCATGGCTTTGGCTGGGTCCCGGAATATAATTATTTATTTTTAAAACAAAATAATTGAAATAAAGTCAGAGTTTAGATTATTAGTAATTAATGTCAGGGATGGGCGCAGCATGCTTCTGCTGCAGGGACTTGGGCTGGAGCGATAGCACAGCGAGTAGGGCATTTGCCTCGCACACAGCCAACCCAGGTTCGATTACTCCGCCCTTCTCGGAGAGCCCTGCAAGCTACCGAGAATATCCGGCCTGCATGGAAAAGCCTGAAAAGCTCCCTGTGATGTATTTGATATGACAAAAACAGTAACAACAAGTCTCACAATGAACACTTTACTGGTGCTCGCTTGAGCAAATCGATGAACAATGGGAGGTCAGTGCTATAGACAGTGCTAATGTCAGGGATAAATATGATCAGCTAAAAATTTTACTAAAAACATCTTTATAAATATCTTTTATATTCATGCATTGATATAGTCACTATAATTTTATTTATTTTGTGTGGATATTTATTAGAGTTACATTTGAGAATAACATACTTTCTGGGTGGATCAATGGTTCATACCTAAGATATGTTCTCTCTAAACCTTGTCTTACTGGTCTTGCAGTCATAGATATCTCAGGATCTCAGAGGGGCTTAGAACACATATCTAGAAGATTCTACCTTATTCCAGTAGTTAATTTTCTCCTCTCCTATCCTTTTTACTATAACTCCAACTGTCTAGATCTTGAATGTTGGACTTTTATGGAAAGCAACCAGCGCGCACACACACACACACACACACATACACACACACACACACACACACACCACAGATGTGCTTGGAGAGCTTATATATGATTCAAAGTAGTATTATGTATGGGCAAGTGACTGAGAATGGGATCTAAAGGATTGCAAATGAAGTATTTTTTTAAAGTGTGAAATAGAGCATGACATGACATGACATGACATGACATACATATACCAGACTCAAGTTTGTTTCTAGCACTGAATAGCCCGGACACTTAAGGGTAGTCCTATTGGCCCCCATATTTTTAGGTCTGAATAGTACTGCATTACACCCAAGCACTGAACCATCAGGCCAACACTACCAGACTGAATATTCCTGGGAGTAAGTAGTTCCAGTGTATCTGAGCAGTATCGGGAAGGTCTCCTAACCCCCACCCCATCCAAACATCTCAAAAAAGGTATCAAAGATTTGATGAGACAATAAATAATTACCAAGCCAAAGATAGCAGAGTAAGTAGAACACTAAAGCTTCGAGGTAATTTACCAACTCAAAAGAACCTAATTTTGGTACCTAATATGGAAGAGAGAACAGAATTTAAAGCCCAGAGCTTTATAGTAAAAGGAAGCTATTTCAAAATCCTGTGGAAAGCAGAACCAGAGGCAGCATTAAGATGATTGGAGGTTAGGGCTAGAGAGATAGTATCAGGCAGAGCACTTGCCTTGCATGTGATTGACCTGGGTTCAATTACTAGAACTCTGTATAGTGTCCCAACTACCTCCAGGAGTAATCCTTAAGCTAACGACCCAAGAGTAAGCCCTGAGATCCTGTGTATTTAGCACCAAAACACAAAACTAAAAAAGACAATTTGAGATGAAAACTTGGGACAATGAAAGTAAGGGAAGAAAGTAAGAAAATAATTATTCAACAATGTAACACAATATATTGTGCTACATGCTTCATGACCAGCTAGAAATGTCACTTAGCATATATATTTAGGTAGTTGTTGAAATTCTAGGAAAGAGCTGTACATAGGATTTTTCAAGTCACCCAAGTAAGCCAGGAAGAGATTACTTGTGCGTCTTTCTCATTTCCCACTGACCAAAATTCATCCTGCAGGAATGAACTTCTTGCACCTTTGAATCGTAAATTCCAGAAACTAACCTGGAGGGCAGATCCTACACATTTTGGATGATTTATCTAAGTTCAATAAAGAAGTGGAAAGAGTGTCAGCCAGAAGGAAAAAAAGGAAGTGACACTATGAGAAAGTACACTTTTTTGTTTAAAGCTGAAGTCTAATGAAAGATTCTCCTCCTATAAAATTGAGAATGGAAGTACTACACTATTAGGCAAGGGATTTGGCTAAATGAACACTTTCCCAAACTACCTACTACTCCCAAAACCTTGAAGGAAAACGTCCTTGGCAAAGCAGTGTGCACATGTGTGCAAGTACATACATCTGCATACAACACACACACACAACACACCACTGATAAATTGTAGCTACAATAGTCAAAATGTTATAGGGTTATATATGATGTATATGTTATATATATTTATAGACTGGAGCAATGGTACAGGTGGCAGGGCACTTGTCTTGCACACAGCCAAACTGAGTTAGATTTCAGTACCACATATAGTCTCCAGAGTCCTGCAGTAATGATCTGGAGTGTAGAGCCAGGAGTGAGCCCTGAGCCCAGGGTGTGGTTGAAAACCAGGTTAAAAAAAAAAGAATTTTATAGTAATAAAATTGTTATAGTGCAAAGGAGTAGTTTCTGTATTCTTGTAGATAGGAGTGAAAATAAACACACTAACAGTTGTCTTGAATGTTACAGCTCTTTATTTTCAGCTCACAAAAGTCCAATAACAACTTCTGCATCCTGAACAAAAACCCCAGCAACTCAACCCTACTAACTTAGGATCTCTGTTTATATACTTTATGTATCCTTCCCTTAGCTATTTTGCTGTCTAATTGATTACACCCTACATAAATAAAAAATATGGAACTTGATTGGCTACAGAATAGCCATTTATATCAGCTCTACAACATCATTTTTAGTTGAGGTGTCCACCATCATCTTTTCTACCCTATAATAAAAGTCATTTCAATAATTCAAGAGGCCAGAATTTAGAGTAAAATCTGAATTAAAAAATAAGATGACTAGACATTTTTTGTTTTTACAATCTCTGAGAAAGATAATTTAAAATAAATTTGTAATATGTTATTACTAACAATGTATGAATTCTAAGATAAAGATCAAAAACTGGAGGGGACAGAAAAAGTGTGGAAAAAAGCAATGGAATAGAATATAGGCATAATATGATAGTTTTTTAAATAATTTTTTTGACTGGGGAAGGTCTCTAAGCTCAGTGAACCTGAGTGATATCTGACCAATGAGGCTAGACTGTTCAGTGCTAAGGCAGAAAAAAATGGCACTAAAACTTTGGGCTCTCTAGTTCTAGGGAGCATGAGGGCCACACACTGATGTTTTCAGGGTCTTCCAGTGCTATACCTGGCAGTGTGGGAGCTGGAACTGGAGAAGGGTGGAACTAAGGGTGGAATCCAGAATCTCTTGTTTGCGAGGTATGTGTCTATAACCTTTGTGCTGTCTCACCTAGTTGGTACATCTGTTATTGATAATAACACAAAACAAAAGAAAAAGTATTTTCCTGTGAACTATTGACTAACCTCAAATAAGCTTTATCTCATACTGTCTACCAAGTTTGTGTAGGTAATTTCAATTTTAATAAAATAAAAATTACAAGTACAAGTGAAAATAAGAACATAATATAGACATAGATACTCATCATAGAAACATATTAAAAAATTATAAAAGATGCATCCCAGATAGAAGGTTTGAATGATAATAAACAATGATAAGAAAATAAAATTGTAAATATATTGGTATCCAGAAAAAAGCAATATGAAAGAAGAGTGGTAGAAAAATTATTCATGGGGTAACTGGTGATTCTTATAACCGATACAAGTGTTTTATTTGTTTGGCTCACAGTCGGCTGTGGTCAGGGCTTATTCCTACTGCATTTAAAGATCATTTCTGCTGAGTCTCAGGGGTGCCATATGGGGTACCAGGAATCAAACCCCAGTAAATTGTGTGCAAGACACATGAGCCCTACCCATTGTACTATCCCTCCAGCCTCAAGGTAAAATATTCTTAATTGAAAGAAGTGGTTTATAGGAAGCAAAGGATAAACTGTTCTAAGAAAACCCCAAGAAGAGAGCCAATCAAGTGAAAAGCAAGTTACCTTTCAAGGGAGGGTTTAAAAAATGTATTCCTTCACTTTATTTTTCAAACAATTCTGTCACACTTCATAGACTTTCTCTATGCTTCAGGGACGATGCATACAGGAGAACTGTCTTCAAGACAGGCTTAACTGTCTTCAAAACTGGCTTTGTTTCCTCCTTCCCTTTAACTATTAAAAAGTCGTCTTTTGTCAGACCATGCTCTTTAGGGTGCCACAGCCCACAGCTGGAGGCCCGCTGACAGAAGACTGACAGAAGCTCATGACCAGTCTTGTAATTGCAAGAGGGCAGGAGGGAGATGTCAGGTGTCAACAGCATTTGTGTTGCAATGATTGGTATTGGCACACATTCCAGAACTGTATTCAGTATACCCCCTAACCTCCCCAGATCATATTTGGTAGATCAGTGAAGAGCAAAAAGAAGGTAGAGGGTTCATATCTTTATTGTGTCCTTGAATCAGTTTTTAGCTTCTTTCTTTCTTTCTTTCTTTCTTTCTTTCTTTCTTTCTTTCTTTCTTTCTTTCTTTCTTTTTTTTTTGCAAGAGAACCAGGGCTGGGGCGATAGCACAATGGGTAATGTGGTTGTCTTGCACGTGGCCAATCTGGTCGGCCCAGGTTCGATTCCTCTGCCACTCTCAGAGAGCTGGCAAGCTACTGAGAGTATCTCACCTACAGAGCAAAGCCTGGCAAGATACCCGTGACATATTCTATATGCCAAACACAGTAACAAGTCTCACAATGTTACTGGGCTTGCTGGAGCAAATCGATGAACAACGGGACGACAGCGCTGCAGTGCTACAGTGTAAGAGAACTGAACTACCAAAAGAACCAAAATCAACTAATGGTGAGAGAGGCTGCTTCTCTCCTAGACTAACTTGTAGTGGCCAACATGGAATTTATTCTGCAACTTAACAACTCTCTTAAATTTGTTAGAAAAATGACTCCTTTTTCTAGTCCCCTTCCCTTCCATCCCCAATAATAGGAAAGATACCAAATACAAGCAGCAAGAAGAGAGGAATTGGGAAGTAAATATGTGAATAAGTACAGAAGAGGTGAATCAGTCATCCGGAGAAGCTTGGATTAACTTAATTAGGAAAGACAAAAGAGAAGACGTGAAGAGTGGAGCGAGTTAACTGCATCTGTGAAGGTAGAAGAGGCAAGGCAAACAAGCTTGTTGAAATAAAGGAGTTAGTTCCTCCTAGATTGGGTATTTGCCAAGAGCATAACCTGCAGTTAGAAAATCTACTTCCCACTTTCCCCTAGAGGGTAAGAACTCTTTGTTTAGTGGTTGCTGCTCTTATAAGGCCATTTAATTTCTCCATCTTCTTAGCCAACTGTCTGAACTCATATACTGCAGTGGCTATAAAGTCTTAAAGCAGCTCTTAAAGTTCTCATGCTTTATATAAGAAGAAAAGCAATTCGCTTAACTGACATTTTAATTTTAATCTCTCCTTTTAAAATTGAATCACTACGAGATACACAGTTACAAAATTGTTCATGATTTGGTTTCAGTCAAACAATATTCCAACAAACATCCATTCTTTCAACAGTGTAACTCCCACCACAATGTCCTCAGTTCCCCTCCAGCCACTCCTCAGCATGCCTCTATGATAGACACTCCTCTCTCTCTCTCTCTCTCTCTCTCTCTCTCTCTCTCTCTCTTCTCTCTCCCTCTC
>JAOXYA010022306.1:0-13399 GCA_028565675.1 Sorex palustris | reverse complement strand
ATAATACCATAAAAATGGAATTTATAACTATTGCAAAGATAATATTACTCTTTAAGTGGTACATTATTTTATTATAGAATATAATAAGATAAAAATGCATACAGTAAAGCTTAGGGAAACCACTAAAACTAAATAAAACCAAGCAATAACTAATCAGCCAATTGTGGAGATAAAGAGCCAGGACAAAATTGAATTCTCCATGAATCCAAAATTAGGTGAAGACTGAGGTGGAAAAGAAAAGTAACAAATGGAATAAACACAGAATAAATGGCCAGATCACAGATTTAAATTTAACTGTATCAATGACTGCATTGAATGCAATTTAAAAACCAAAATATCCAAATTTTTAAAAACAACACTAACTACATGCTATTTATTTTCTTTAAAAATTATTTTAAATGTGAAAACAAAAATAGATTAAAACAAATTAAACTACACTTTTCCTTCTAAGGGAATTTAAGCAGTTTATAGATATTTGTCATCTCTTATATGCCATACTATATCCTAGCTTGATAAGATCATAAATTATAATGACATCTGGAATATTATTGATTCTATGTTGACTTTCTTTTTGAGTTTCCCCTGTACCCTGGGTTCTGATGGTGAGAGTCACTCCCAGCAATACTTTGTTCTCACCAGTCATTACCAACCTGGCAAGTTCAGTACTCTAGCCCATGGTACAGTGCTGCTTGCCCAGATGTGCAGGGGGCCACCAGGGCCACACCTGGTAGTGTATGTATATGTGTGTGTGTGTTGGGGGGGAGAGTTGGCCTTGGTGCTGGGCTCAGACGAGGGGCCACATACAGGCATGCTCTTCATCCCTTTGAGGCTAATAGCTCCCCAACTCCATCTTGTCTTTCTTGAGCTCCAGTAATATCTTGATTCTATGAGCATGAAGTATAAGTTGTCATTTCTGGTACTGTGATTTAGAGTGATACACTCTATTCCCCTACTAACATCTTCAGTTTATACTGCTCTAGATTCTTTACCCCGGTGGTCCCCAAAACACAGAGCCTGAGTGGCTTTGCATCCTCAAGCCCTAGCATTGAACCACCCAGCCTGGTTGACCAGATATCTCTGGGAAAGTCCCCTGAGCCTACCTATCATTATTTAGCATGTCCACACTCTCTCTGCACCCCACCCTCACCTCCTGCTCCTCCCAAAAGAGTATTCTTACTTTTCTCAAAGTGTAAGTTCATTGTTCTTCTATGGCAACAATTCTTGGCATAAGTTGACTATTTCACTCAGGGTAGGCCCAACTCTTTGTTTTATTTCTGAATATAAAATCAGAGTCTGGTGATCACATCTCATTCAGTTTCCATTATAATATGTGGCATTTAAACACACTGAAAGTGATGCTTGCATTTTTGTACTTAAATCTGAATGGATAAAAGCCTACAGTTTTTTTGCAACTAAATTTAGACTTTCTGGAATCTCTGCCTTTAGAACGTGCTAATCATATACCACAAAATGGCGCTGACTTCTACAGAGAATAACTCAGCCTCGGGTACTGTGTAGCTTCTTTGCAGTGAAATGCAAATTCTCTCAGAAAAATGAATAGGATTTTCTTAATAAAAAAGATTTTGTTTTGCATTTGGGGCATAAGAAACATACTAAAAATATTATCTGAGCTGCTAGAATCTTCATTTTTATTCATTTTAAAACTTTGCCTTCAGAATGTTATTGTATATGAGTGAATACATACTCTGAAAGCCAATGATGCTGTCTGTTTTGCTTATATTTTGTATTCCTGATGAATATTGCCCAGTACAGATGCTCACTCTGGCTGACATATTTCCACAATGGGAAATGTTGATATCTCCTTTCAGTTTCCACTTCTTTACCTTCCAATCATGTCATGACTTTGAAGCTATTGCATACCCGACTTGGAAAGAAAAAATTTTGGTAGAGCCAATGGCTAATTACTTCAAAACAAGCAAAAAAAAAAAGACTTAAATCTCAAACTAAATGAATAATTTTTTCATTGAGGAATTATCATTTTATAGTATGCTATTATTTATCAAAATAAATATCACTTCATTCCAGTTTTCCTTGTTTCATTTTTTTTATAATTAGTCTTTTCCTGGGAAGTGGAATTTTGTTTGTTTGTTTGTTTGTTGGATTGTTGTATTTTGGGCCACCCATGACTGTACTTAGGGCCTCCTGGCTCTGTATTCAAGGATTGCTCCTGATGGTCAGGGGACCATATGTAGTGCTGAGTACTGAAGCTGGGTCAGCTATGTGCAAGACAAGTACTGATCCCACTGTATTATTTTATAGGCCCCAATTTTTTTAACAGTGAAATGTTGTGGCCTTCATCGTCCAGTTTCTGTTAGAGGGGCCTTTTCCTACCCAACACTCATAGTTTAGTGGTGTCTCCAGTTAAGTTCTTTTCTGATGGTAAAAGGTAAAGAGCACCTAGCCAGGCTCTCTCTTGTTCTAAACTATACATACTCCTCCTTTGACTCAAAACTCCTGCCTCGATAAGGTCTTCAGGGCAAATTTCAATAGAAGGATGAGCAGAGGCCAATGCTTTATTGTATATTCTGAAAAAGAAAAAAGTCAACGAGACTCCAGTAACTTCTTTTCCAAGAACCCCCAGAAGTTTCTAGCTGAATTCGGATGCCCAATCTTAATAATGCCACCTCTGATGTGTGCCCCTCTGAGGTTAACCCTCCCTCCCACTACCTCCAGCCCCACTCCTGACTCCCCAAGCTTTAGGAATAAGTTACCTAGTTTGAATTTTAAACAGCAGCCAACACAGGGAAATGTTATTAATATTGTAGAGCCCTAGAATCAATCAAAAGTGTTTCCTTTTTCTCTTATAGTTTCAGGGATAAAAAAGTTGATTAATCTGTATTTTTGTTTATTTTGAAGCCATACCCAGAGGTGATCAGAGATACTCTTCATAGGTAATAATCTTATTCCAGTGTTAAGCACTTGTTTTATTCACAGCTTGACACTGGAACAAGACAATGACTATGTCATACTCTTTTTGGACTCTAAAATCCTAGTATATTGGTGGTTCATACAGCCCCTTTATAAATGCTGACTGACTAATTAAACTGAACATCTACCCTGTTCAAGAAAGCTGGTCACCATCAATTTGGTGAATCTATCCCTGTTCTGATCCTTATTTATCTTCCAAGTATCTAGCCCTACTAGGAGTCAGGCCCTTACTTACTCCTAGCAATTTACTCACAGACACAAATCCCTGCCCTTCTCACTCTAATAACATTTTTATTGACACTGGTACAACTTGTCTAGCTTCTTGCAACCCAAATGCTACTTTTCCTAGGCTCACTCTAACATCCTCATGAGCCAGATTATTGCCTCACCCTGAGAAGACAGTCCAAAGACTGTCTTTACCTAGATTAGCACTTTGGTGATTTGTAGACATACTATCAGATGCCATATGCTTACCAATTGCACACTAGAATAAGCAGTATCATTTGTTTTTTTTATTTTTTTAAAAGATGATTTAATTTTACCATAAGCTCATATAAAATCTTTAGTTTTCAAATTAGATCATGGTTTTACAAAGTAATGTGCTCAAAGAAGAGAGGCAAAATAAATTTTTTACGTATCCAAAGAGTGCAATTAAGTCACCTCGAAGCATCTCCTTTATAAAAAATAAAATTTGTATGTGTGTTTTTGTGTGGGTGCGTATGTGTTCTGTTTTAGTGAACAGAACAATTGCTTCTGTGCTCAGTATTTCTTTCCTTTTTAAATAAGTCTGTCAATACATTATCTCATTAAAGTTTCATTAAAATTTTAATCTTAACATCTTACCCCATATTATTTCCTACAGTTAACCATTTAAGTTAATTGATTAACTTAATTTTTAATTGTTGTGAATTGAAACAACAGTTTGGTAATTTTCTTGTTTTTATTTACCTATATATTAGTATTATATTGTCTTAATAGGACCAAGCATATCGATGATGACCATTAGAAACTCACCTTTTAAGATAACATCCCATGGACCAGAGGATTAGTACAGTGGGTATGGCAGGAGTGACCCCTGAAAGCAGAGCCAGATGTAATTCCTGAGCACTGCTTGGTGTGGCCAAAAAACAAACAAAAGGACCACACCCTAGAGGAAAAAATAATCCCTGCCAGTTTACTACCTACAAAGCTAGGACTTACATAGAAAATCTTCCTTGACTAGGAAAAGAAATCTGTTACCTCACAAAATAATGGAAAATATTGTCCTCAGCTTTTCAGAATTATGTCTAAGTAAGTCATTGAGTAATATATTGTTTTAAGAGCATTTTTCACTTGCTAAATGGATGATGATTCATAATTTCAAAGATCAGTTGTGCCAAGATGAGAGAGAGCAGCGCTTCTTCTTTTATCTACCTCCGTGTTCTTAGAGCTTAAACCAGTGTTTGGAAAACCTGTCAAATCTTCCTCCAAGTCCCTGTGACTGGAAAGAGCACAAGGTCATGTTTATCCATCTAATGCCACATCCTGCTGCAGCCGTGGCCAAGAGAAAATCCCTCAGTAAGAACTGTGTCTTCTAACATTTCATAATACTTCTTGGTAACACTGAGATGAAGTACTCAAGTGAAAATATGTTCCTCTAACATTTCTTAAACACATAAAAAAATCTAAGAAATGAAATGTAATATTCAAGGACAAATAGATATCATCAATTTTCTCCTTCTCTTCAACCCCCAAAATGTTTGAATTGGGCTATTTTCATTTGGCCAGTCCTTACTATTATCTTTTAAAGTCCAGGAGAAGGAAACAATTAAGATTATATGTGATTATGATAAAATATGATAATTATATTTAAATGCATCTCCATTGCTGATTAATAAGAAAAATTGCAAGAAGAGAAAGATGGATGTAGTGCACTACATTTGATTGCTTTTAATTGCCATAATGCTCCCTTCTGAAGATCATAACTATTTTTCAGATGTAGAGGAGAGAAAAGACTCTTCTGCCCTTCATCTGTGCAAGTGAAGTGTTCTCTACTGGGCTGAGCTAAGGGAGCACAGGAGATATCTTGAAGCACCTAAATGTAGCTGCCTTTCCTCCACAAAGCACAAGAGCCGAACAACCATGGTCGATAATATTTGTACAGATTTTCCTTTTAGATAACCCCAAACTCTTCTAGAGTGGTAAAATTTTAGAAGTCACTACATAATTGATTCTGGATTTTACCTTTTAAAACTAAGTTAACATATACAGTCTTTTTATATGAAATCATAAGGAACTCCCTAAGTTCCTCTCCAGAGAAAATTATTTGCAGAGCTGAAACAATGAGACCAGTATCTTTTAAAGTCTACAGGAATAGGAAAAGACGACATACTTTTTCAGTTTTCTAAAGACAGAGGTACAAGGTAGGATTGGGGAAGTGACTTTCCATGTATCCCATGCTTTATTTCATTGTTCAAAAAGAAAAATGTGGTAGAATTAGAATAAACAAATGGGACAAAATCAGAGATGAGTGTAAGACTGGAGATAGTTTAAAAATGGACTTTTGGGGGAGCAGGGATGTCACATATTCCTCACACTTCGAGCACTTGTCTTACATGTATGAGAAGCTGGTTTGATTCGTGATACCACACACACAAAAAAATTTTTTAATAGAAATGCATTCTTGTGGAAGTAAAAACACTGTTACAACCACAGCAGAATATCCATATGCATTGACAGGAAGAATGTAATAAAGAAGAAAACCATGCATAGGATGTTGTCAATTTGAAATGTGGGTGTTCAAATTCAGTGTTCAAATTATGGCCTCCCCAGCCTCCCCAGGAGAGAAACAGAGACAGGGGACCACAGACTGATTGTGAAAATGACCCATTTAATGCAGAGCTGCTAGCATACTTAGAGAATATCTGAGGGGGATCGAGGTATAGGACTGCATGTAAGTGTGCTTGATCGTTTACAGAAGTAAAGCATATGGATGGAGGCAATTCTTTTGGGGGAATAAACTCAGGGAGACACTCTGTCTCCCAAGGGCTATTTGCCCAGGGGCAACAAGCATTATATTGCTTTTCTTTTTTCCCAGCCACTAAAAAATATTAAATAATTACGTTTACTTCTTATTAATACTTGCAGCTATTTGCATAAACATAGTAAGAGATACAGATTTCAAAACTTAGTTCTCTGGACACCAAAGGCAAGACTCCTGGGCTTCTACCATAAATCTCAAACTAAATCCTCATGAGGATTCAGCTTTTCCTTTCACAGGAGGGTTCTGTCTCTTAAGTCATATTAGCTTGCATCAAGACCGTGCTTTTATTCTTTCTAGACTGTCCCAGTTTGATGCCAGGGTAGCTTTGCCGTTCACCCCAGGTTCACCCAGGTTCTGTGGTAAGGACCCCCCTTTTTGGAGTGTTAGAAACTACAGCAACTGAAGTCTGAGTCAAGTAACTATCACAGATACACAGGAGTAGGCATATTTCAGAGTCAATTAACTCCCAAATATTAGGAACATAACATTAACAGTCTTTCTGTGTTTAAGCAAAGAACATTGCTCTATAGTAAAATATGAAAAGGGCTATAGAGGAAATGGAAAAGCAAGTAATTCATTTCAAATACAAAATTCAGAGTTACCAGAGGGTTTGACTTATAAGTAACCAAACCAGACTTGGGGAATTGTAACAATGAGAGGTAAAGCACAAAGAAAAGCTTAAATATAAACTCAGAGAATTAAGGGTGCTTGTAAGAGCACTGTAAGCTTCTCTGGGGATGGAGAAATTCACTGATGAAACCTAAAACTCTTAGGGTTAATATCCAACAGGGTATTATAAAATAAATTATTGCTTAGGAGTTAGAGATAATGACAGTAGTTTATGTAGTCTATTAAATACTATATAGGCACTTGGAGTTTTTTAATCTTTAATCTTTATAACCTAAAAGGTATGTACTAATTACCGTTGATAACATTGTAGTAAAAGGCGAAAGACTTATGGTTATCTGAAGAGTTTGTTTGCTACATTTTATGAACGAATAAACAAAGACACACAGAGGTAAAATTATATATCCACACAGCAGGTAATTAGTTTCACTGGGATTCAAACCTCAACTATCTGAATACAGAGCCCACACTTTAATCATCAACGCGGACTGTTTCTCAAAGTCTTTCTTTACTAACAAGCTATGGAAATCTACCCATCTGGTCCAATTTTCTTCATAAAATACACACAATACATATTTGTGAATGTGGCCAGGATTCAGCATTGATCTGAAAAGGCACCACGACATGATTATTAAGTTGGATATGATTGACAGCATCTTGTTTCCAGGCTTAGTCTGTCCCTTGCTAATAGAATTACTTGTATGAATATCTCTGCTCCTTCTCCTTCTCCTTGGCATAAAGAAAATGGTCATTCCTACAACACGGATTTATTAGAAGCATTGTGAGTTATTACTGACACAGTGTTTAAAGCTATGGCTGACTATTTTGTTTACAGACATTTAAAACTCTGGGATTGAAAAGAAAGAACAGATGTTAAGGCACTTGCCCTACATGCAGCTTTGAATGCAACAGTGGTTCAAATTCTGCCACCATATAAGGTTCCCAGGCATTCCCAGCTGGGTCCTGACCATAAAGTTAGGACTGGCCCCTGAGCACAGAACAATGAGCCACCCTCAAACCAAATAAATAAATTTTTAAATCTTGGGGCCAGCGTAATAGCAGAGGGTTGAGCTGACTCGGTTTCTGTCATGGAATCCCATAAGGTCCCTCTGAGTCTGCCAGGAATGATTCCTGAGCACAGAACCAGGAATAATCCACAAGTACCGTTGGATATGGCACAAAACCTAAAATAAATTTAAAAAATAAGTAAATAAAATCTGAGAAAGGTAAGGCAAGTTAAAACTTCTATATTAATTACCTACTAGTTGTTTAGCAATTGACATTGATGTTCTATCAGTCATTATTTGCCCTCTGTCAATTTTTTAACCAGAACTTTGCTCTATAAAGCTCTTTCTACGCTTAGAAAAGAACTTCTGTAAGGAATCTCAAATATCGAGAGAAAGAAAAGGGGGAGTGAGGAGAAAAGGGATTGAGACAGAGAGAGACAGAGACAGAGACAACAGAGAGACAGAGACACAAGAAAGGGGAGAAATACGGGTGGTGGTGAAGGGAAACTGGAGTCATTGGTGCTGGGAAATGTACACTGGTGGAAGGATGGGTGTTGGAACACTGTAGGACTGAAACCCAATCATGAACAGCTTTGTAATGGGCTATCTCGTGGTGATTCAATGAAAAAAGGAAAAAGAATTTCAAATATCAGGGCCAAAGAGACAGTACAGCAGGTAGGGCGCTTTCCTTGCTGGCCAAAAAATAAGGTTTAATCTCCGGCATTCTATATGGTCCCCTGAGCCTGCCAAGAATGATTACTGAACACAGAGCCAGGAGTAATCACCGAGCATAGGTAGGTGGGGCTCAAAAACAAAAAAGTAAAAATAAAATTTTAAAGAAAAAAGAAAAATGTCATAGATTATCATCAGCAGTTAATCCTTTTCCTCTTCCCAGTATCATTCTTTTGGTTGCCTCTGTTCTTAGGGTGATTCTATACAGCGGTTCTATTTAATGGTTCTCAGCTTCCAGGGTTCTTTCTTCTTTTTATGTTTTTGTTTGAGACCATAACTGTCCGTGCTCAGGGCTTACTCTGGCATTCAGGGATCACTCCTGGCAGATTCCGGGGACCATATGTGGTGCAGAGGATTCAATAGGTTTAGTCACGTGCAAGGCAAGCGCTCGCTGTACTATTGCTCTGATACATCTGAAGAACCAGAACTTTTTTCCTTAATATGAACTGGTTCACACGATAATCCTGGAATGGAAAAAAAATCACTGAATCCAGAGGATAAAATAAGTAAAATCTGTATCACTGTATCACTGTCATCGCGTTGTTCATTGATTTATCCAAGCAGGCACCAGTAATGTCTCCATTCATCCCAGCCCTGAGATTTTAGCAGCCTCTCCTTACTCATCTTTCCCAGTGATTGGAGGCTCTTTCAGGCTCAGGGGAATGAGACCTGTTATTGTTACTGATTTTGGCATATCTAATATGCCACGGGACCTTGCCAGGCTCTCCCAAGTGGGCGAAATACTCTAGGTAGCTTGCTGGGCTCTCTGAGAGGCAGATATATATATATATATCCTCCTATAATGATGTGTCTGTGGCTGCGCGGCCCAGGAATATGTTTACTCATTCGTGAGACTCGCCCGGGTGTGTGGAAAGCGGCCTGGAGTGTGGCGGCGGTTGGATGGTGGAGGTTGGCTGCCCGGGCTGGGTCCCTTGGAGCAGGGAGGGCTCTCACCTGCCATCATCTGGGGCACCCTGAGTGAAAATAGCCTGGCACGGAGTTCAGTGGCATGGTTATATAAACCTCATTTTATGCTCCCTTCCGAGAGAAGCAGCCATTAGTTCAAGTGACCCAAGGAGAGTAGAGTTATTCTTACCCATATTTGGGAGTGTATAAAGGATTATATTATTTTAAAAATTAAATTACTGTTATGATAAAAGATGTAACCAATAACTCTAGAAGCAAGATAGTGTATTTCTAGTATAATAATCAAGTATATTTTGTGTCACAAAAATAATTTGCATTGAAAATATATAACTACATATTTTGAAAAATAGAACTGTATGCCAAGTTTAAGTATCGCTCATGATTTTATTCCTATGTACTCTTCCTGCTGAGAGAAAAGTTACTTCCATAAACAAAATTTGAACACAGTTTTTCCACTTTTAAATTTTGTTAACAGTTTGCAAATCTCATTTGGAAATGTTATTAACTTTATTCCTTAGAGTAGTCTTATTAAGATAAATGAGTTAAACTCATAGAAAGGGTAAAAGACTGGTTGACTTGTTTGAAAATCAAGCTTTTTTTGTTATTCTATCATTTTCCTAGAGACTCCTGAAAATGAACTCTCAAGATGTATATTCCCTTTTTAGTCTTCCTTCCCCAGAGTGCAGTATTCACTCATTTTCTTCTTAGTATGCTTTCTTTACAAAATCTTTGGTGTATTCCTGACCTGCTAAAGTGACTAAGAAGAAGGTAGGTATCAAGTGAGTAGAAATGATCTGGAAAGGTTTTGAAGTGAAAACTGTTTTATAAATCCATTATTAGACAACAAAAATGGAGGTAGATTAAAATAATAAATTCTAGAACATGTTAAACTATTTTATATTCATAAGTTTAGAACCAAGTAGAAGTGTCATTATTTGAAACTGGAAGAATGTACACATATTTGCTGTGCTAGAAATAAACTTAAATAAAAGGAACGGTTGATGTGGGGCTGAAGAGAGAGCTCAATGGTATGCTTTGTTTTTGGTAGGTGAAAGCATTTGGTAGGTGGCCAGAGTTCTATTCCTTATACCATGTGGTCCATGAGCAACACCAGGTGTGGGTCCAAAAATAAAAAAAAAACAAAGAATACCCCTAAGTAGCTGATGTGCTCTGTTAAAGAACATTGAGTTGATAGATTCAATCAGATCAATCAGAATTTTATCTGTAGTTTTGTTTTGTTTTGTTTTTGTTTTTTTTTGTTTTTTACTGTTCATATGATGGGTATAGCAAATGTATTTTTTAGTTAAAAGAGCAACGTTTTAATTTTTAGTACTTAGATTCATGATTTTTGTGCTATTAAACTTCCAAGCCTTTTTTGGGGGGGTGGGGTCTCAAGTGGTGTCCAAGAGGTCCAGGGTTCCCCTTCTGGTGATTTGCAGCTTAGTGGGCCAGTGGTTCACTGTGAGAACCTAAGATTTGGTGCTGCTTCTAACTCTGCAGTGTCAGGGATTACCTAGGTCACCCTGACTGTACTTGGGGGCTTCTAGGACTGAATCTATAATGCTCAGGGGACCATGTGGTGCTAGAGATAGAACCAAGGCTGGCTGCATGTGGGGCCTGTGCCTTAACCCCTGTTCTATATCTAAAGTACCCCAAGCCATTAAAAAAGTTATAAATTGTTTATAGTATATTATTTTAATATTCTTATTATGGAATATTGGGCTGGAGCGATAGCATAGCGGGTAGGGAGTTTGCCTTGCACACATCGGACCTGGCCGACCTGGGTTCAATCCTCCACCTCTCTCGGAGAGCCCGGCAAGCTAGCGAAAGTATCTCGTCCGCACAGCAAAGCCTGGCAAGCTACCCATGTACAAGTCTCACAATGGAGACGTTACTGGGTCCGTTCGAGCAAATCAATGAACAACGGGAGGACAGTGCTACAGACAGTGCTATGCTTTCTTTCCACTTAAATTGACACATTAAATACATAAATCCAAAAGAATTGCAGTTAGGAAAAAAATAGAGAGTTTATGCCAAAATTCATGCTAGATAAATGTTTTTATTTCATAATCTTCTTAAAGTCTAAGTGAACAGTACCCAGTGGTCAAATTTAGATCCATTTCTTGAAATATTAGTACAGTGAAACAATATTTCAAAGTAATATTTGAAGACTCCCTATATATTCTATATTATGATTAATGATACTCTTTTTTCTAAAAAGTTTTCCGTTAATTATTGCACTTTAAAATGCCTATTTTCTACAGTTGTTTATTTCATCCATTTTCTAATTTGCTGGAATAATATTTCTTAAGTGTTGTTTTAGATCATGTATGGCATTAACCTTATTTTAAAATATGCCTTTCATAAGTTATGATGAAGTCTCCATAGCATAAAACTGCCATGACATAATAGCCTTGTGCAAAGATAAGCTTGCAGTGTGCAGTGTACTACAGTTTAGTACAATATCTTAGTAAAAAATAATCTGCTCACATCCTCCAATCACCCACTGTGTGCACATTCTTGATGCTTTGTCAGCTTCTACATCTTGTTCTCAAGTGAGGTGGAAGAACTGCTGAGCTCAGAGCTGTCAGTCCCCTGGTTCTGACATGTCCTGTGTGTTATTCCTCTGCCCCTGTAAAATTCCACCCACAGAGCATAACAGCTATGTTGATATGTTTCTAAAAATAGAAAGAAAAAACACTCCTATTTAAATTCTCCAAAGTTACACATTTATATGGGTGGCTTAATAAAGTCCAATCTCACATTCCAAATCTTGCAAGCAAGCGCTCACAAACACGCCGTTGCAACTCCTTTATCTCACATTATTTTGTCTCTTTTGGGGGGGGGGTCCACACCTGGCAATGCACAGGCGTTACTCCTGGCTCTGCACTCAGGAGTTACCCCTGGCAGTGCTCAGGGTACCATATGGGATGCTGAGTATCGAACCCGGGTTGATTGCATGCAAGGCAACCACTGTGCCATTACTCCAGCCCCATGACTTTGTTTCTTTGGGGGGTCTGGAATCCTCAGCAAATCTACCTAATTTCTGGAGAGAGGAAAGGGTAAGAGTAGGATTGCTGCTTCATGTGGTTCTTCAGCAAGTAGTTTTAACAAAGTAAATTGTTAGAGTACTGATTAATTTTTTGTCATAAATCCTTCTTTGCCTCTTCATATTTCCTACTCAAAAAGTATAGTCCTAAGGTCACTTCATTAGAGCATAGGAATAAAGATAACTCTTAAAATCCTATTGTCTCATTTCTAAAGTACACTTACTTGATGCAAATTACTAAGGTGGGAAAAAAATTTGATATTGTCATTTGTTAATGAGACATAAGTGTATATCTGCTTTTTAAGCACCACAAAATTAATAACTTTAAGCTACAAAAATGTGTATCAATAAAATAGCTGCCACACGCTTAAAGCAAAAGCAAATTAGAAAAATAGGAGAAAGTATGATGAAAAGGAAAGGGGGAAATGAGAAGAAAATGTAGAGAAAGAGTGGAAGAAGGAGGCAAGTAGAAAAAAATGGAAAGCAGTATAAAAGTGTAAGTGTAGCCTATGTGCAAGTATCCCTAACAGATTAAACAAGAATCATTGACAGAGTGCCCTATCCACATTAGGAGAACATGTGATACAGTTTTCATACCTTTGTGTAGATGCGGTCACACTTGTTCAGTTTAGACTAAATTCAGAGATTTTTCTCAAGTTGTTCACTATAATTTATAGCATTCAATATTCCAACACCAATCCTACCATCATTACACGTTCCCACCACCATTATTTTGAATTTTCCCAACCACCAACCAAGCCTGCCCCAATAGCAGGCTCTGAGTAATTTGTTTTGTATTTCTTTTATGAAGCTTTCCTAAAAATGATCAAAAAAGGGTTTCTTAAAATAAAGTGTGTGAAAATTGTTGTATTTTACCCTTGTATAAAAGATTACTAACATGTTGTTACAGGTTGAGCCTTTTGTGCTGATTTTTTTTTGAGATCTGTTGTCTTTTACTTTACACCCCATCAAATGTGCTATTCCTGATACATCAGTGGTAAGGTAAAAGGTAAAGTAAAGGCCCTCCCGTTGTTCATCGATTTGCTCGAGCGGGCCCAGTAACATCTCCATTGGAGACTTTGTTGT